>CM061750.1:356690955-356993616 GCA_030979885.1 Lolium multiflorum
GGGCAGGCCCGTCAGGTCAGGACCCGTCAAATCAGCCCGCAACAGTTACACGTCAGCAATGACGTCATAAACTAGAAGCATTTGAAGGAAACATGAAAAATCATCGGATAAAGGACTTGAGTTTACGCACGGATTATAAGCATCCGAACTCGGGGGCTACTCCCATCGGGAGCACTGACGTGCACCCGATAAAAGAAGACTCGACAGAATAAGCGATCGAAGGAAGAAGGTTTGAGTCATACTCGATCGATAAATACTCCCATCGGAGGACACAGGTGCACACCCGTTAAAAGTTTTGCACTCCAGGATCATGCCCGGGGACTTGATTCTGTGTAGGGTAACGTTGTTTTGCCATCGGCAGTTAACCAACAAAAGTTGGGCACATTACTCATTATCCTTTGCGTAAAGAAAGTTTATCGAAAGACCTATGAAGATCTGCGAAAAATACGGCAGAGGAAAGTATTCGAGTAGAACAACTTGAGTCTACGCACGGATTGCAAGCATCCGTACCTAGACTCGGGGGCTACTCCCATGCTGACGCAGCCCGATAAAAGAAGATGAAGCAGATTCAAGATGAACAAGGACAATGAAGGAGAAGAATATCAGGAGAAAGACATGCATTAGTCTCTACCCGAATTATCTTCGGCTAGACACTCGGGGGCTACGACGTGGGCATTACCCTTCGAGTAACCAGCGTTACCCTATCCGGTATTGACTGGTTGGAGGCCCATGAAGATACGAAGCGTGATGGGCCACTAGGTCGGCGCACCAGAAGATTCCTTGACGTGCAAGACAAGGAAGCGGATAAACAAGGAAAGATTGGATCTAAACTACTGTAAATCTAGTCATATTCGGTTAGACCTCTTGAGACCTGGCCTCCTATATAAAGGCCAGGAGAGGGGCTGCCGAGGGACACGATCAATCTTAGCAATCTTAGCCAGGAAAAGCTTAGAGCTAGGTAACCCTAGCAATAGCAATCTCGACTAGATCTCAGCCGAACTATTCGGCACCCCATTGTAACCCATTGTCTTCATAATCAAAGAACAGACAGGCAGGACGTAAGGGTTTTACCTCATCGAGGGCCCCGAACCTGGGTAAATCGCTCTCCCCGCTTGTCTGATAACCGATGTCTCGTGTCAGCCTACAGGATTCCATCAACCCTAAGCCCCTATCGGAGGGCATTGGCGAGGAGTACCCTCGACACCTAGGGAGAGCTTTAGTCAACGGATCTACTACATTCAGATCAGTGTGTACTTTGCAAATCTTTACTTCTCCATCTTCGATGTACTCGCGAATCGAGTGGTAACGCAGCTTGATATGCTTCAGCCTCTTGTGTGACCTTGGCTCTTGTGCATTGGCGATGGCACCCATGTTATCACAGTAGATGATTAATGGGTCCAATGCACTAGGAACCACACCGAGCTCTACAATGAACCTCTTCATCCATACCGCTTCTGATGGCCTCTGAAGCCGCTATGTACTCCGATTATGTTGAAGACTTCGCCACCGTGCACTGCTTCGAGCTTGCCCAGCTTACTGCAGCACCATTCAATATAAACACACCCACCGGCGACGGAGCACACGATAGAGCCGGGAACAACTTAGGGCTGCGGCTGGCCCTGGTCCCTCCGAGCGACGGCCCGCAAAGCCTCTGGAACACACGTCCGATGCTGGTGCAGGGCGTGCCACCTGACCTATACCTGGTCAGGAAGGTGATGGAGATGCCTCGCTTAGTTTCCTGCATGGCATACACGTAAACATTAAATACGAGCCTCGATCGGCTCTCAGGAGCCGATCCACCCATGATTCGTACGAGGTGCACGAATATATGGTGGTCTGCTTGATCAAGATAAAGCTAAAGCGATCTACGACGATTAGGGTTTTCACCGCATAATCGGATCATCCTACTCACGATTGGGCCTCGCGGTCACGCACGGTGATAAGCCGGTCCTAGACAAGGCCTAAAAACCAACACGAGGTTGATCCTCGGAACATCCTGTCTAGGACTAGCAAACGACACCCTACGCGTCGCTGGATCCTCCAACCCTTTGTAAGGCCTAACTATTGCAGATATTAAACTAATCCTTGAAGAACAAGGAGCAACCGTAACGGATCGGATCTACTAAATAATGATCAAGCGGGGTGCCGCCCCTACACCTAAGATAGGTGTAAGGGCTAGATGTATAAGGGTTGCACTACGACAGCATATGATACGAAGAACAATGCTAACCCTAACACATCTAAGATAACTACGTTGCTCGCCATCAAAAAGGCTTCAGTGCGAGCAACGCATGAACAACGTAATAAGCTTGTGCTGCCTAGATCGCAGCATGATGCTTACCGGTAGAAACCCTCGAGACGAAGGAGTTGGCGATGCGCTGAGATTGATTTGTGGTTGAACGTTGGTTGTTGTTTATTTCATAAACCCTAGATACATATTTATAGTCCAGGGGACTTTCTAACGTGGGAATAATCCCAGCCGTGCACGAGACAAACTCTACCTAAACGACACGTATCCTACTATATTACAGATACAAGGGCAAACTAGCCCAAACTTTGCATAACAGGCCGATTATTCACGTATTTCTTCCGTATATAATCTTCAAATCCATCTTGATCGCGGCCCACCTCTGACTCGGTCAAATTCTGAGTGATTACATGCCCTGTTTTTGAATTGATAATTCCAAAATCACTCTGCTTTTCCTTCGAAGGGTCATGTCGTGGCAGGTCAGAACCGTCGCAGTATTCTTCATCACGATGACTTGCCATTTCAACTTCTCTGCACGATTTGACAATTTTGGCTCCACCTCCTCGGAAACTGCTCGAGCAATAAATCTCTATTCCATCCCCTTTATTTACAGCATCGAACAGTTCACCACTTCATCCCTCTGCTCCAGACTAGCCGTCAGCCAAAAAACCCTCTCCTTCCATAGCCATGTCGTCCTCTTCCTCCTCTTCCATTTCTCTCCAATCCTCTTCCTCAAGCGAGTCGATTCCAGAGCACAACCAGATGGAGGCGTACAACCGGCGTGCTCCCAAGCATTGGGACAAGCGGGAGTGGGACTTCGATTCGTGCCCGAGGGCGAGGACCTCGTCGATGGGGCCATGCCCCTAACTGACGGGGAGGATGACCTCCGGTTCCTGATTGACGGAGGCGGAGGGGAAGCGACGACGACCCTCCCTTCCGGGGTAAATTCACCTCCGTCACCAAAGAAGAAGAAGAGGATGACGAAGACGAAGACATCTCCTCCGACATGAAGAAGGAACAGGAGGACGACACCTCCTCCGACGAACCGCCGCCAAAACGCATCCGGGGCTGGGCTTGGTCAGACGAGGACGATGATGATGACGAGGAAGAAGCCTCCGCTGAAGGTCACAGTAGCAGCGACGAGGAACTCGTCGCAGCAGCAATGATGGCGGCTACGACGGCAAAGACAGCTACAGCCCTTAGAGTAGGGATCTACTAGCATAGGATTAGCAGTAGTAATCTGTTCCCTTTTGTTGAACAATCGGCTTCTCTTTGTAAGAAATCTTATTATCAATGAAAACTTCCTTTGATTTTGCCGATGTCCTCTATGCTGATTTAGCCGACTTTTCCTCATCTGACTTTGTCGGTTAGCCTAATCAATGTTCAATGAGCGATGGCAACGCATCGGTCTCTTATGATAAATTTCGAGATGATGACAGCATTTGGCACAGCCGATCGCAGCAGGCTGCGATTTGGTCTTGAGCAGGCGTCTTTAAGAGAAACCTGGAATTGTCGCTGAATCAGCTTGATGAAACTGATAACTCGTAACAAAAGCACCACTCTTCAGAACAGTTGTGATGTAGAGCCAGCCGATTCCAACCAAATTGGCTCTCCAGGCCAAGAACTTTCAGGCGAGTTGCCCCAGCCTCATCCAAGGCGAGAACAGTGACAAATCAGCCAAATGTGTTACCATCGGCCTCCAAGTTATAATGCAGAACCAGCCGATTCCAACAAAATCGGCTCTCGAGCAAAGATTTTTAGGGTGAGCTGCCCCAGAGCCTCTTCAGCTCCCATCAAAACGTGGCGAGGCTTACGCCCAAAGGACCGACATAGCAGGGCTTGGAAAGACCAGCAAATCCGTCCCTTGAACTAAGAAACCTCAAACGGCTTTCCTCCTTCGCGCTTTGCTGATCGGATCGGCTCATCATCTTTGGCAGCGATGCAACTTCCGGTGAGGATGTTTTGAATTCCTGATGCCCTCCAAGACTCTGGACGTAACAACCTCTAAAGTGACATCGACCAAGTTGAACTTGAAGACTTGTAGAAGGAGTTGGAGGTTTTGAGAAGGAATTCATCCATAGGGCCTCTCCTTGTAACTCAACAACTGCTCCATCAGCTGTACCTCTTGAGTCGATGGCCATGCATCGGCTGTATACCCATTATGAGTATTTTTTCGATTTTTCTAATCGGCCCCAATGTCACTGCACATGTTCATCTGCACATGTTCATCGATTAGGTGCCCCCGAGCCAAGTGACGTCGCAGATATCGGCTCGTAGTTAGCCAAGGCACTGTATTTGCACGTCGGCTTCGGTAGGACCAATGTTGATTTTCCCTGACTCATCAGCCAACGTAGAACCGCTGCCAAGTAGATGATGTTGAACACAAGCAGAACATGTGGTGAGGATAATTTTGGCCGATTGCTGGAATCGGCCTCCATATTGATCGAAGTGTTCAATGAAGGTGTTGTGCTTTTCCTTCATATACCTTTGGGGGCCGATCCCAAGGATCGGCCTCGCCACATTTGCTCATCGGTTTGCTCTTGCTACACGGTCAGGCCAGTGGATAAGACCAGCCTAACCCTGCCTTCACGTGATGCGCTCGCAGTCGTCCACCTTGAGTGCATCGTCAATCTTGGAGCACTAAACTCTGTTGGAAGGATGAGCACCATGTTTGTGCCAGCCGATGTTTCATCATCGGCTTTCCTTTGCTTGGGGCGCCACTCCATTTTTTGTGGTCGACCCTCTTCATCCAGGGTTCGCTGAATTTTCGCGGCCAGATCAGGCCGCGCCTTTCTTAGCGTGTGCAGGTATAACCTTTCGGCTTCCTCCAAGCCGCGCAATCGCTGAACCCTACGCTTTTGGGAACGGCTGAGTCCATCAGGGCACCACCTTGGCCGGTGGTACCTGTCTTCTTCTTCTTCTCCCTCGTCTTCCGAATCCTCGAGATCTTCCATCCGAGGGGACTCAGCGCGTTTGCTTTGTGGTGGGAGAGGCCCTAGACGTTTGAACACGGACACGTTGGCTGCCTCCTTCTTCTTCTGGTTGCATTCTGGGCAATTGCCGATTGTAGGCAATCGGCTCATTCCTGAATCCCAGCAGTGTCTGAAGAAGGGGCAGTCCCAGTGCCTATCCTCGTCGTCTTGCTCCCTTGATTTTTCTTTGGCACGGCGCTCGTACTCCTCCTCATCGCGATCATGCCGACGATGTCTCCTGGCGTCCCTAGCCAGACGGTCTCTATCATCATCGTCGCTGGATCGTCGGCGTTGGCTATATTGACTCACATACTTATTGAGGAGGTGATCAGAGAGGGGTCGCTGATATCTTATGTTCTTCACTTCTCCCTCTGTGACGTAGCGCTTGCCATCATGACGGAGCCGATCGCGTGGAGCGGCCTCCTCTGTGTCCTTGCTACGAGAGCAGCTGCCCTCGTCTCCATCCTTGCCGAGTGGTGCCCAGGTCCTACCATGTTGATACTGAACTAGGATCCTAGCTGGCAACCTTCAGGGTAAGTGCACTCCACCATGTTAACGGCGGGAAGGGGTTAGTGTCGACCGTCATGGCGTACTGGTTGAAAATCAGACATCCTTGTTCTATCGCCATTTGGATCTGCTGACGCCACACCCTGCAGTCGTTGGTGGCATGGGAGAGCGAGTTATGCCATTTGCAGTATGGCTTTCCATTCAGCTCCTGTACCGTGGGGAATTTGAGACCTTCGGGTATCTTCAACTGCTTCTCCTTGAGTAGGAGGTCGAAGATTTGCTCAGTTTTGGTCACGTCAAAATCAAACCCTCTGGGCGGACCTGGTGGCTTAACCCATTTGCAGGACACGGGGGTTGCCCCCCGAGTCCATTCAGCCACTGCTACCTCTTGGTCTCCCGCAAAGCCTTCATCTTCATCTGCCTCAACCAGGACTACCGCACGCTTGAATTTGTCCTGGTACAAGTCCGGGTGGCGCTGTTCATATGCTGACAGTTTCTGAACCATGTGCGCCAGTGAAGGGTAGTCTGCTTGGGAAGCCATATCCTTGATTTGTGAGGCAAGGCCCACCACTGCCAACTCGACTGCTTCTTTTTCAGTCACACGAGCCGAATAGCATCGGTTCCTTAGATTTCTGAAGCGCTGGATGTATTCTGCCACAGTTTCTCCACGCTTCTGACGTATCTGTGCTAGATCGGCAAGGCCAGACTCGGAAGCTTCTGAGTGAAACTGCATGTGGAACTGTTCTTCCAACTGCTTCCAAGTCCGGATCGAGTCCGGTGGCAACGAAGTGTACCCCGATCCCGTGAGGGACTGTGCGAAGAACCTCAGCGTAGTGGATCCGACAGAGGCCGTTCCTAGCTGTGCCAAATATCGGCTCACATGCTCGATGGAGCTGGAACCATCTGATCCACCGAACTTGGAGAAGTCAGGGAGCCGATACTTGGGTGGTAGCGGGTGATACGTCTCCGACGTATCGATAATTTCTTATGTTCCATGCCACATTATTGATGTTATCTACATGTTTTATGCACACTTTATGTCATATTCGTGCATTTTCTGGAACTAACCTATTAACAAGATGCCAAAGTGCCTGTTTTCTTGTTTTGGTTTCAGAAATCCTAGTAACGAAATATTCTCGGAATCGGACGAAATCAACGCCAAAGATCTTAGAATCCCCGGAAGCATCCGAACACACCAGAGAGGTCGAGGGGGGCCAGGCCCACCAAACTATAGGCTGGCGCCAGGGGGGGCCGCGCCGCATAGTCCTGCCCCCGTCGCCCTCTTGCCGCCTCTTCGCCTATATAAAGCCCTGGATCGAAACCCCGAGGCGTTCGGCGAAACCACAGAACCTTCCGAGAGCCGCCGCCATCGCGAGGCCAAGATCTGGGGGACAGGAGTCTCTGTTCCGGCACGCCGGAGCGGGGAGTGCCCCGGAAGGCTTCTCCATCGACACCGCTGCCATCTCCACCGCCATCTTCATCACCGCTGCTACTCCCATGAGGAGGGAGTAGTTCTCCATCGAGGCTCGGGGCTGTACCGGTAGCTATGTGGTTAATCTCTCTCCATGTACTTCAATACAATGATCTCATGAGCTGCTTTACATGATTGAGATTCATATGAGTTTTGTATCACAATTCATCTATGTGCTACTCTAGTGATGTTATTAAAGTAGTTCTATTCCTCCTGCACGTGTGTAAAGGTGACTAGTGTGTGCACCGTGTGGTTCTTGTCGTAGGCTATGATCATGATCTCTTGTAGATTGTGGAGTTAATTATTACTATGATGGTATTGATGTGATCTATTTGGTTATATTGATCTATCTTACACTAAAGGTTACTTAAATATGAACGAATTGTGGAGCTTGTTAACTCCGGCATTGAGGGTTCGTGTAATCCTACGCAATGTGTTCATCATCCAACGAGAGTGTAGAGTATGCATTTATCTATTCTGTTATGTGATCAATGTTGAGAGTGTCCACTAGCGAAAGTCTAATCCCTAGGCCTTGTTCCTAAATACTGCTCGTTACTACGCTTGTTTCTGTTTCACGTGTTACTCTGCTGCAATACTACCACCATCAACTACACGCCAGCAAGCTATTTTCTGGCACCGTTGCTACTGCTTATATATATTCATACCCATTTCACTATCTCTTCGCCGAACTAGTGCACCTATTAGGTGTGTTGGGGACACAAGAGACTTCTTGCTTTGTGGTTGCGGGGTTGCATGAGAGGGATATCTTTGACCTCTTCCTCCCCGAGTTCGATAAACCTTGGGTGATCCACTTAAGGAAAACTTGCTGCTGTTCTACAAACCTCTGCTCTTGGAGGCCCAACACTCTACAGGAAAGGAGGGGGAAGTAGACATCAAGCACTTCTGGTGCCGTTGCCGGGGAGGAAGGTAAAAGGCACTCCTCCGGTTCAGTAAAGTACTTTTCTGGCGCCATTGTGTTTGTGCTCGAAGCTATTTCCTTTAGATCCTGCAATTGCATCTTTTTGTTTCTTGTTTACACTAGTAAGGCATAATGGACAACATCTTGTGAGCTCTTTGTACTATTTCCTGAGTCAAGACATGAATGGTTTAATGCGAAAATTAAAAAACCCATGGAACATGTTAGCATGAATACTTTGAACACCATTGTTGCTAATGATATGGAAAATTCTAAGCTTGGGGAAGCTGGTTTTGATGAGCATGATCTTTTTAGTCCACCAAGCATTGAGGAGAAAATTTTCTTTGATGATACTTTGCCTCCTATTTATGATGATTATAATGATAGTAGTCTTTTGGTACCACCTACTATGGAGAGTAAATTTTGTTGTGATTATACTATGCCTCCAACACTTGATGAGAATAATAATGATAGCTACTTTGTTGAATTTGCTCCCACTATTACTAATAAAATTGATTATGCTTATGTGGAGAGTAATAATTTTATGCATGAGACTCATGATAAGAATGCTTTATGTGATAGTTATATTGTTGAGTTTGCTAATGTTGCTACTGAAAGTTATTATGAGAGAGGAAAATATGGTTGTAGAAATTTTCATGTTACTAAAACACCTCTCTATGTGCTGAAATTTTTGAAGCTATACTTGTTTTATCTTTCTATGCTTGTTGCATTATGCTTCTTGAACTTGTTTATTTACAAGATTCCTATGCATAGGAAGCATGTTAGGCTTAAATTTGTTTCATACTTGCCTTTTGATGCTCTCTTTTTGCTTCAAATACTATTTCTTGCGAGTGCATCATTAAAACTGCTGAGCCCATCTTAATGGCTATAAAGAAAAGAACTTCTTGGGAGATAACCCATGTGTTATTTTGCTACAGTAATTTGTTTTTATTTTGTGTCTTGGAAGTTGTTTACTACTGTAGCAACCTCTCCTTATCTTAGTTTTGTGTTTGGTTGTGCCAAGTGAAGCCTCTAATCGAAGGTTGATACTAGATTTGGATTTCTGCGCAGAAACAGATTTCTATCTGTCACGAATCTGGGATTTTCTCTCTGTAGAAAAATCAGAAAAATATGCCAATTTACGTGCGTGTTCCTCAGATATGTACGCAACTTTCATTAGTTTTGAGTTTTCTGATTTGAGCAACGGAAGTATTTATTAGAAATTCGTCTTTACGGACTGTTCTGTTTTGACAGATTCTGCCTTTTATTTCGCATTGCCTCTTTTGCTATGTGGGATGGATTTCTTTGTTCCATTAAACTCCAGTAGCTTTGAGCAATGTCCAGAAGTGTTAAGAATGATTGTGTCACCTCTGAACATGTGAGTTTTTGATTATGTACTAACCCCTTTAATGAAGTTTATGAGAAGTTTGGTGTGAAGGAAGTTTTCAAGGGTCAAGAGAGGAGTATGATGCAACATGATCAAGGAGTGAAAGCTCTAAGCTTGGGGATGCACCCGGTGGTTCACCCCTGCATATATCAAGAAGACTCAAGCGTCTAGCTTGGGGATGCCCAAGGCATCCCCTTCTTCATCGACAAATTATCAGGTTCCTCCCCTGAAACTATATTTTTATTCCATCACATCTTATGTGCTTTTCTTGGAGCGTCTGTTTGTTTGTTTCTATTTTTGTTTTTGTTTGAATAAATGCTTGTGTGGGAGAGAGACACGCTCCGCTGGTTCGTATGAACACATGTGTTCTTAGCTCATAATATACATGGCGAAGTTTTCTTCTTCGTTAAATTGTTATATGGTTGGAATTGGAAAATGATACATGTAGTAATTGCTATAAATGTCTTGGGTAATGTGATACTTGGCAATTGTTGTGCTCATGTTTAAGCTCTTGCATCATATGCTTTGCACCCATTAATGAAGAAATACATAGAGCATGCTAAAATTTGGTTTGCATATTTGGTCTCTCTAAGGTCTAGATAATTTCTAGTATTGAGTTTGAACAACAAGGAAGACGGTGTAGAGTCTTATAATGTTTACAATATGTCATTTATGTGAGTTTTGCTGCACCGGTTCATCCTTGTGTTTGTTTCAAATAAGCCTTGCTAGCCTAAACCTTGTATCGAGAGGGAATACTTCTCATGCATCCAAAATACTTGAGCCAACCACTATGCCATTTGTGTCCACCATACCTACCTACTACATGGTATTTTCCGCCATTCCAAAGTAAATTGCTTGAGTGCTATCTTTAAAATTCCATCATTCACCTTTGCAATATATAGCTCATGGGACAAATAGCTTTAAACTATTGTGGTATTGAATATGTAATTATGCACTTTATCTCTTATTAAGTTGCTTGTTGTGCGATAACCATGTTCTTGGGACGCCATCAACTACTCTTTGTTGAATTTCATGTGAGTTGCTATGCATGTTCGTCTTGTCTGAAGTAAGAGCGATCTACCACCTTATGGTTAAGCATGCATATTGTTAGAGAAGAACATTGGGCCGCTAACTAAAGCCATGATCCATGGTGGAAGTTTCAGTTTTGGACATATATCCTCAATCTCATATGAGAAAATTATTAATTGTTGTTACATGCTTATGCATAAAGAGGAGTCCATTATCTGTTGTCTATGTTGTCCCGGTATGGATGTCTAAGTTGAGAATAATCAATAGCGAGAAATCCAATGCGAGCTTTCTCCTTAGACCTTTGTACAGGCGGCATAGAGGTACCCCTTTGTGACACTTGGTTAAAACATGTGCATTGTGATGATCCGGTAGTCCAAGCTAATTAGGACAAGGTGCGGGCACTATTAGTATACTATGCATGAGGCTTGCAACTTGTAAGATATAATTTACATGATACATATGCTTTATTACTACCGTTGACAAAATTGTTTCATGTTTTCAAAATAAAAGCTCTAGCACAAATATAGCAATCGATGCTTTCCTCTTTGAAGGACCATTCTTTTCCTTTCATTGTTGAGTCAGTTCACCTATTTCTCTCCACCTCAAGAAGCAAACACTTGTGTGAACTGTGCATTGATTCCTACATATTTGCATATTGCACTTGTTATATTACTCTATGTTGACAATATCCATGAGATATACATGTTACAAGTTGAAAGCAACCGCTGAAACTTAATCTTCTTTTGTGTTGCTTCAATGCCTTTACTTTGAATTATTGCTTTATGAGTTAACTCTTATGCAAGACTTATTGATGCTTGTCTTGAAGTGCTATTCATGAAAAGTCTTTGCTATATGATTCACTTGTTTACTCATGTCATATACATTGTTTTGATCGCTGCATTCACTACATATGCTTTACAAATAGTATGATCAAGATTATGATGGCATGTCACTCCAGAAATTATCTGTGTTATCGTTTTACCTGCTCGGGACGAGCAGAACTAAGCTTGGGGATGCTGATACGTCTCCGACGTATCGATAATTTCTTATGTTCCATGCCACATTATTGATGTTATCTACATGTTTTATGCACACTTTATGTCATATTCGTGCATTTTCTGGAACTAACCTATTAACAAGATGCCAAAGTGCCAGTTCCTGTTTTCTGCTGTTTTTGGTTTCAGAAATCCTAGTAACGAAATATTCTCGGAATCGGACGAAATCAACGCCAAAGATCTTAGAATCCCGGAAGCATCCAGAACACACCGAGAGGTCGAGGGGGCCACAGGCCCCAAACTATAAATGGCGCGGCCAGAGGGGCCGCGCCGCCCTATAGTCTGGCCCCCCTGTCAGCCCTCCTGCGCCGCCTCTTCGCCTATATAAAGCCCCTGATCGAAAACCCGAGGACGTTCGCCACGGGAGAAACCTTCCGAGCCACCGCCATCGCGACGCCAAGATCTGGGGGACAGGAGTCTCTGTTCCGGCACGCTGCCGGAGCGGGAAGTGCCCCCGGAAGGCTTCTCCATCGACACCGCTGCCATCTCCACCGCCATCTTCATCACCGCTGCTACTCCCATGAGGAGGGAGTAGTTCTCCATCGAGGCTCGGGGCTGTACCGGTAGCTATGTGGTTAATCTCTCTCCATGTACTTCAATACAATGATCTCATGAGCTGCTTTACATGATTGAGATTCATATGAGTTTTGTATCACAATTCATCTATGTGCTACTCTAGTGATGTTATTAAAGTAGTTCTATTCCTCCTGCACGTGTGTAAAGGTGACTAGTGTGTGCACCGTGTGGTTCTTGTCGTAGGCTATGATCATGATCTCTTGTAGATTGTGGAGTTAATTATTACTATGATGGTATTGATGTGATCTATTTGGTTATATTGATCTATCTTACACTAAAGGTTACTTAAATATGAGCGAATTGTGGAGCTTGTTAACTCCGGCATTGAGGGTTCGTGTAATCCTACGCAATGTGTTCATCATCCAACGAGAGTGTAGAGTATGCATTTATCTATTCTGTTATGTGATCAATGTTGAGAGTGTCCACTAGCGAAAGTCTAATCCCTAGGCCTTGTTCCTAAATACTGCTGCGTTACTACTGCTTGTTTACTGTTTCACTGTGTTACTACTGCTGCAATACTACCACCATCAACTACACGCCAGCAAGCTATTTTCTGGCACCGTTGCTACTGCTTATATATATTCATACCACCCATTTCACTATCTCTTCGCGAACTAGTGCACCTATTAGGTGTGTTGGGGACACAAGAGACTTCTTGCTTTGTGGTTGCAGGGTTGCATGAGAGGGATATCTTTGACCTCTTCCTCCCTGAGTTCGATAAACCTTGGGTGATCCACTTAAGGGAAAACTTGCTGCTGTTCTACAAACCTCTGCTCTTGGAGGCCCAACACTGTCTCAGGAAGCCGATACGTGGGTAGCGGGACCAACTCGTATTCATCGGGGTACGGCTTGGAATAGCCGATTGTCCTCCTTTTCGGCACCATGCCGAACTGGTCCCTCAGGATCGTACTGATCTGATCCGCGGTGCTGGCTGCAGGAGTCGAACTCTGAAGATTCGCCGGGGTGGCGTACTTAGCCAGCCATGCTTGCTTTTCCAGCTCTGAGCCAACTGCAGGAGCTGAGCTCTGGAGGTTCGTCGGGGTGGCATATTTAGCTAGCCACGTCTGCTTCTCAAGATCTGTCGCTGACATTCCTCCTGCTTTCCCAAGTCCCTGCTGTCGCGGCCTGGTTCGTGAGCGCCCAGTTACCGCAGTCTGGCACGTATGTGCACATGTACCCGTGAGGGATCTCCTTAGGCGCCTCATGCAAGAACTGGTAGTCACTAGGGTCACCACCGATCTTGTAGACGACGAATGCCGGTGAATTCGGCACTTCTGGTGCTGCCAACGCAAATGGCAGCGGTGGACGGGACTGGAGTGGCATCTCTCCTTGGTGTGTCCCGAGAGCTGGTCCTGACGGAGAGTACTGGTGCCTCATGATCTCCTGGATCACCCGGAGAGCGACACGCTCCAAAGTGTTCACCAGGTTCTCAGAGTGGCGGTGCAGCGAGTGAGCCACCATGTAGTTGATCTCCTGACGTAGGGACCTGGTGCGTTCTTCTGACGGGGCAGAGAGGTCTATCCCATCGAGCGCACCATCAGGCGAGAACCCCTTCCACCTGATGCCATGTGAACGGGTTCTGTGAAAAGAGCCGATGAGGTCGGCTTCGAGGATTGCTTTGACCTCGTCATACTTCTTCTTGAGCTCGTCGGTCAGATCCTCGTACGTGACTGGAGTGCCGTCCGCCATCTCGGATGTAGATGGTGATGTTGTTGATGTCGAAGCTTGTCCCCCGGGCGTGCCAGAATGTTTGCGGTCAAAACCCACCGGCGAGGCGACGGCAACAGCACGATAGAGCCGGGAACAACTTAGGGCTGCGGCTGGCCCTGGTCCCTCCGAGCGACGGCCCGCAAAGCCTCTGGAACACACGTCCGATGCTGGTGCAAGGGCGTGCCACCTGACCTATACCTGGTCAGGAAGGTGATGGAGATGCCTCGCTTAGTTTCCTGCATGGCATACACGTAAACATTAAATACGAGCCTCGATCGGCTCTCAGGTTATCCTGTGAATCGGCTCAAGGAGCCGATCCACCCATGATTCGTACGAGGTGCACGAATATATGGTGGTCCTGCTTGATCAAGATAAAGCTAAAGCGATCTATGACGATTTAGGGTTTTCACCGCATAATCGGATCATCCTACTCACGATTGGGCCTCGCGGTCACGCACGGTGATCGTAAGCCGGTCCTAGACAAGGCCTAAAAACCAACACGAGGTTGATCCTCGGAACATCCTGTCTAGGACTAGCAAACGACACCCTACGCGCCGCTGGATCCTCCAACCCTTTGTAAGGCCTAACTATTGCAGATATTAAACTAATCCTTGAAGAACAAGGAGCAACCGTAACGGATCGGATCTACTAAATAATGATCAAGCGGGGTGCCGCCCCTACACCTAAGATAGGTGTAAGGGCGGCTAGATGTATAAGGGTTGCACTACGACAGCATATGATACGAAGAACAATGCTAACCCTAACACATCTAAGATAACTACGTTGCTCACCATCAAAAGCTTCAGTACGAGCAACGCATGAACAATGTGGAGCTTGTGCTGCCTAGATCGCAAGATGCGATCTAGGCAGCATGATGCTTACCGGTAGAAACCCTCGAGACGAAGGAGTTGGCGATGCGCCGAGATTGATTTGTGGTTGAACGTTGGTTGTTGTTTATTTCATAAACCCTAGATACATATTTATAGTCCAGGGGACTTTCTAACGTGGGAATAATCCCAGCCGTGCACGAGACAAACTCTACCTAAACGACACGTATCCTACTATATTACAGATACAAGGGCAAACTAGCCCAAACTTTGCATAACAGGCCGATTATTCACGTATTTCTTCCGTATATTCTTCAACCATCTTGATCGCGGCTTCGAGCTGCCCAGCTTGCTGACACATTCAATATAAACACGTACCCAGACTGTGACTTAGAGTCATCAGGATCGGTGTTCCAACTTGCATCGGTGTAACTTGTTACAACGAGCTCTTGGTCACCTCCATAACAAAGAAACATATCCTTAGTTCTTTTCAAGTACTTCAGGATATTCTTGACCGCTGTCCAGTGTTCCATTCCTGGATCACTTTGATATCTGCTAGTCAAACTAACAGCATGTGCTATATCCGGTCTAGTACATAGCATGGCATACATGATAGATCCTACTGCCGAGGCATAGGGGATATTACTCATCCTTTCTCTTTCTTCTGCCGTAGCCGGTCCTTGAGTCTTACTCAAGACCTTGCCTGGTAACATAGGTAAGAACCCTTTCTTACTTTCGTCCATTCTAAACTTCTTTAGAATCTTGTCCAGATATGTACTCTGTGATAGCCCTATTAGGCGTCTTGATCTATCTCTATAAATCTTGATGCCTAATATATACGATGCTTCACCAAGGTCTTTCATTGAAAAACTATTATTCAAATAACCTTTTACACTGCTTAATAGTTCTATATCATTCCCGATCAATAATATGTCATCTACATATAATATCAGGAATGCTACAGAGCTCCCACTCACTTTCTTGTAAATACAGGCCTCTCCATGACACTGTATAAACCCGAAGTCTTTGATCACCTTATCAAAGCGTCGGTTCCAACTTCTTGATGCTTGCTTCAGTCCATAGATTGAACGCTGAAGTTTGCATACTTTGTCAGCATTTTTAGGATCGACAAAACCTTTGGGTTGTACCATATACAACTCTTCCTCAATGTCTCCATTAAGGAACGCCGTTTTGACATCCATTTGCCAAATCTCATAATCGAAAAATGCAGCTATTGCTAACAAAATCCTCACAGATTTTTAGCTTCGCTACTGGTGAGAAAGTCTCATCGTAGTCAACTCCTTGAATTTGTCGGAAACCCTTTGCGACAAGTCGAGCTTTATAGACAGTAATATTACCATCAGCATCTGTTTTTCTCTTGAAGATCCATTTATTCTCGACAGCCTTGCGGCTATCAGGTAAGTCTACCAAAGTCCATACTTTGTTATCATACATGGATCCCATTTCTGATTTCATGGCTTCTTGCCATTTGTTGGAATCTGGGCTCATCATCGCTTCTTCATACGTCGCAGGGTCCTCATCATTGTTATCCACAATCATGACATTTAGACAAGGATCATACCAATCAGGAGTGGCACGTTCCCTTGTCGATCTGCGAGGTTCAGTAGTTTCCTCGTTCGAAGTTTCATGATCATTATCATTAGCTTCCTCTGTTGCCGGTGTAGGCGGTACAGGTACAACTTCCGGTACTGCGCTACTCTGATCAACGAGTATAGATTCATCAATCTCATCGAGTTCTACTTTTCTTCCAGTCACTTCTTTAGTGAGAAATTCTTTCTCAAGAAAGGTTCCGTTCTTAGCAACAAAGATTTTGCCTTCGGATCTGTGATAGAAAGTGTACCCTATAGTTTCCTTAGGGTATCCTATGAAGACGCATTTCTCCGCTTTGGGTTCTAGCTTGTCCGGTTGTAACTTCTTTACATAGGCTTCGCAACCCCAAACTTTAAGGAACGACAACTTAGGTTTCTTATTAAACCATAATTCATACGGTGTCGTTTCTACGGATTTTGATGGTGCTCTATTTAAAGTGAATGCGGCTGTCTCTAATGCATAACTCCAAAATGATAAAGGCAAATCAGTAAGAGACATCATAGAACGAACCATATCTAAGAGAGTTCGATTACGACGTTCGGACACACCGTTTCGTTGTGGTGTTCCCGGCGGTGTCAATTGTGAAAGTATTCCGCATTTCTTTAAATGCATGCCAAACTCATAACTCAGATATTCACCTCCACGATCAGATCGTAGAAATTTAATCTTCTTGTTACGTTGATTTTCTACTTCACTTTGGAATTCCTTAAACTTCTCGAAAGTTTCGGATTTATGTTTCATGAAATAGATATACCCATATCTACTCAGATCATCTGTGAAGGTTAGAACATAACGATAACCACCGCGCGATGCTACACTCATTGGTCCGCATACATCGGTATGTATGATTTCCAATAAGTCAGTAGCTCGCTCCATCATACCAGAAAATGGAGTCTTAGTCATTTTTCCCATTAGACATGCTTCGCATCTATCAAGTGACTCAAAGTCAAGTGATTCAAGTAATCCATCGGTATGGAGTTTCTTCATGCGTTTCACTCCAATATGACCAAGACGACAGTGCCACATATAAGTAGAATTATCATTCAATTTAATTCGCTTAGCATCAATGTTATGTATATGCGTATCACTACTATCGAGATCTAACAGAAATAAGCCATTCTTTTCAGGTGCTCGACCATAAAAGATATTATTCATAAAAATAGAACAACCATTATTCTCAGACTTGAATGAATAACCGTCTTGCATTAAACAAGATCCAGATATAATGTTCATGCTCAACGCGGGTACAAAATAACAATTATTTAGGCTTAAAACTAATCCCGAAGGTAGATGTAGAGGAAGTGTGCCGACACGATCACATCGACTTTGGATCCGTTTCCAACGCGCATCGTCACTTCATCTTTCAGTAGTCTTCGTTTATTCTTTAGTTCCTGTTTCGAGTTACAGATATGAGCAACCGAACCAGTATCAAATACCCAGGTACTAGAACGAGAACCAGTGAGATAAACATCTATAACATGTATATCAGATATACCTTCTTTCTTCTTCTTGACAAGGCCGCTCTTCAGATCAGCCAGATACTTGGAGCAATTACGCTTCCAGTGTCCCTTCTCCTTGCAGTAATAGCACTCAGCATCAGGCTTAGGGCCGTTCTTAGGTTTCATAGGAGGCGTGGCAGCTTTCTTGCCACCCTTCTTGAATTTTCCCTTAGACTTGCCCTGTTTCTTGAAACTGGTGGTCTTGTTGACCATCAACACTTGGTGCTCTTTCTTGATCTCAATCTCAGCAGCTTTTAGCATGCCAAAGAGTTCAGGTAACTCCTTGTTCATGTTCTGCATATTGTAGTTCATCACAAAGTTCTTGTAACTTGGTGGCAGTGATTGAAGGACACGATTAATCCCCAGTCTGTTAGGAATCACTATTCCCAAGTCACTGAGTTTCTTCGCATGCCCGGTCATGGCGAGCATGTGCTCACTAACGGAGCTGCCTTCTTCCATCATACAGCTGAAGAAATGTTTCGATGCTTCATAGCATTCCACGGCCGCATGAGTCTCAAATATAGCTTTCAGCTCATTCATCAACTCATGAGGATCGTGGTGCTCAAAACGTTTTTGAAGATCGGATTCCAGACTGCACAGGATGGCACACTGAACTTGAGAGTACCGAGTTTTCCGAGTCGCGTAAACAGCTTTTACTTCATCGGTTTCAGTTTCTGCAGGAGGTCACCTAGCGGTGCATCAAGCACATATTGCAGATTTCCGCCAGAGAGGAAGATCCTCACATGACGGAACCAGTCGGTGAAGTTGCTACCGTTGCTCTTAAGCTTTTCTTTCTCTAGGAACTGGTTAAAATTGATTGGGGACGCCATCTCTACAACATATATTTGCAAAAGTTTAGACTAAGTTTATGACAAATTGAGTTCAAATTTTAATTCAACATAATTAAAAATCTAGGTGAACTCCCACTCAAAACAATATCCCTCGCATTGTCTTAGTGATCACACGAACCAAATCCACCGCACCTAAGTCCGATCATCACGAGACAAGGTGTGATTTCAATGGCGAACACTCAAAGTGTTCATCATATCAACCATATGATTCATGCTCTACCTTTCGGTATCACGTGTTCCGAGACCATGTCTGTACATGCTAGGCTCGTCAAGGCCACCTTAGTATCCGCATGTGCAAAACTGTCTTGCACCCGTTGTATGCACTTGTTGATTCTATCACACCCGATCATCACGAGATGCTTCGAAATGACAAGTCTTGGCAACGGTGCTACTAAGGATGAACACTTTATTATCTTGAGATTTTAGTGAGGGATCATCTTATAATGCTACCGTCGCGATCTAAGCAAAATAAGATGCATAAAAGGATTAACATCACATGCAGTTCATATGTGATATGATATGGCCTTTTTGTCTTTGCGCCTTTGATCTTCATCTCCAAAGCACGGACATGATCTCCATCATATTCGGGCATGATCTCCATCATCGTCGGCGTAGCGTCAAGGTCAATGGCGCCGTCTTCATGATTGTCCTCCATGTAGCAACTATTACAACTACTTTGAAATACTACTCAACATGAAATTTAAAGACAACCATAAGGCTCCTGCCGGTTGCCACAATACAATAATGATCATCTCATACATATTCATCATCACATTATGGCCATATCACATCACCAAACCCTGCAAAAACAAGTTAGACGTCTCTAATTTGGTTTGCATATTTTACGTGGTTTAGGGTTTTCGAGAGAGATCTAATCTACCTACGAACATGAACCACAACGTTGATACTAATGTTTTCAATAGAAGAGTAAATTGAATCTTCACTATAGTAGGAGAGACAGACACCCGCAAAGCCTCTTATGCAATACAAGTTGCATGTCGAACGAGGAACAAGTCTCATGAACGCGTCATGTAAAGTTAGTCCGAGCCGCTTCATCCCACTATGCCACAAGATGCAAAGTACTCAAACTAAAGATAACAAGAGCATCAACGCCCACAAAACCATTGTGTTCTACTCGTGCAACCATCTATGCATAGACACGGCTCCGATACCACTGTAGGACAACGTTGCATAGAAAACAAAAATTTCCTACCGCGAACACGCAATCCAAGCCAAGATGCAATCTAGAAGACGGTAGCAACGAGGGGATTATCGAGTCTCACCCTTGAAGAGATTCCAAAGCCTACAAGATGAGGCTCTTGTTGCTGCGGTAGACGTTCACTTGCCGCTTGCAAAAGCGCGTAGAAGATCTTGATCACGGCGCCACGAACGGGCAGCACCTCCGTGCTCGGTCACACGTTCGGTTGTTGATGAAGACGACGTCCACCTCCCGTTCCAGCGGGCAGCGGAAGTAGTAGCTCCTCTTGAATCCGACAGCACGACGGCGTGGTGTCGGTGGTGGTGGAGAAATCCGGCGGAGCTTCGCTAAGCGTGCGGGATGTGGTGGAGGAGAGAGGGCCGCTAGGGTTTGGGAGAGGGGGCGCCACTATAGGGGTGCGGCCACCTTGGTGGTTCTTGGGTGGCCGGCCCCCTCCCCTTGGCCCTCATTATATAGGTGGAACACCCAAGAGTTGGTCTACAAGTCTTCGAATAAGACCCCAAACCAAAACCTTCCATATCACATGAAACCTACCCAAGCTAGGACTCCCACTAGAGGTGGGATTCCCACCCTTCCTTGGGAGGGGGTGGCCGGCCCCCCTTGGGGAGTCCACTTGGGACTCCTCCCCCTTAGGGTTGGCCGGCCATGGGAGGTGGAGTCCCTCCGGGACTCCGCCTTCCTTAGTGGTTTCTTCCGGACTTTTCTAGAACCTTCTAGAACCTTCCGGATCATTTTAAATCTTATAAAATGACTTCCTATATATGAATCTTATTCTCCGGACCATTCCGGACTCCTCGTGATGTCCGGGATCTCATCCGGGACTCCGAACAAATATTCGAACTCCATTCCATATTCAAGTTCTACCATTTCAACATCCAACTTTAAGTGTGTCACCCTACGGTTCGTGAACTATGCGGACATGGTTGAGTACTCACTCCGACCAATAACCAATAGCAGGATCTGGAGATCCATAATGGCTCCCACATATTCAATGATGACTTTAGTGATCGAATGAACCATTCACATACGATACCAATTCCCTTTGTCACGCGATATTTTACTTGTCCGGGTTTGATCATCGGTATCACTTCATACCTTGTTCAACCTCGTCTCTGACAAGTACTCTTTACTCGTACCGTGGTATGTGGTCTCTTATGAACTTATTCATATGCTTGCAAGACATTAGACGACATTCCACCGAGAGGGCCCAGAGTATATCTATCCGTCATCGGGATGGACAAATCCCACTGTTGATCCATATGCCTCAACTCATACTTTCCGGATACTTAATCCCACCTTTATAACCACCCATTTACGCAGTGGCGTTTGGTGTAATCAAAGTACCTTTCCGGTATAAGTGATTTACATGATCTCATGGTCATAAGGACTAGGTAACTATGTATCGAAAGCTTATAGCAAATAACTTAATGACGTGATCTTATGCTACGCTTAATTGGGTGTGTCCATTACATCATTCATACAATGATATAACCTTGTTATTAATAACATCCAATGTTCATGATTATGAAACTAATCATCCATTAATCAACAAGCTAGTTAAGAGGCATACTAGAGACTCTTTGTTGTTTACATATCACACATGTATCAATGTTTCGGTTAATACAATTATAGCATGGTATATAAACATTTATCATAAACATAAAGATATATAATAACCACTTTTATTATTGCCTCTTGGGCATATCTCCTTCATCGACATCTTCTGTTCTCATTTCCTGATATCAAGTAATTAATAACTCATTTACTTATTTTTTCTTTCCTGGGCAGTGCTTGGAAACGGTTCATCAAGACTGCTCCGAGTGAATGGAAACCAGAGATTACATTTCAAGATCGCCTTGCAAGTGGTACTATAGGTATGTCCGCGGATCTCTTTGATATTTTTTTTCAATACCATGCTTGATTATTAGTTTGATCGAATTATTTTTTCGTAAAATGTTTGAAGCGAACAGGAATAACTTATGTGGATACTACGTGCATCATTCGTGTGGCTGTTTACAGGGATGCGGAGGACGCTATACACCACACTCGTGTACGTGAACAATATGTCACAATCTTATTTTATTACCATCTGTTGTATTGAGTTCCATTCATATATATTGATCTTTTTAAAAAAAATTGGATGGAACGTGTGCGCGACTCTCTCCTAACGGTGGATCGCATACGAGAAATTCAAGAAGAATTTGCGGGATTCTTAGTTAGGGAGGTCATAGCTCGAACTGGAGCATACCACCGGGAGTTCATATACGACATTAGGGATATGAAATAGATATGGTAAAGAGGATCGACTTTGTATTTTAAACATGCATTACGTGTACTGTATTTAATGATGATGTCTATATATTCATGACGATGTTTGTGGTTTCTTGAGTGATGTATGGATTGCAGATTTGAATAAATAACATAAAACCCTGAAACTCTGCCGCGGTAGAGAAACGGACAGTTTCTCTACACGGCGATCTTGCTCCACCCCTAGCGAGATAAAACGGCCACTTTCTCTGTTTATGAGCCGGGGTCAAAGGTATTCCATCACGAATCCCCTGGACGCACCACGTAGAGGACCCTTTAGTCCCGGTTTATATTTGAACCGGGACTAAAGTTAGAGGGCTTTAGTCCCGGTTGTGCAGTCCCAGTTGCACAACCGGGACTAAAACCCCAAATGCACCAGGACTAAATCCATGTTTTCCACTAGTGTCTCGCCAGTGGGATATTTAATATACGTTGAACATCAATAGATCTCTCTTATCCGTTCATCATCCCATGCATTAGTTTCTGGGTCAATAAGTTCAGAAACTTCGTAAACATAATATTACCTCTTCTTGTCGCAATTCTCCGATTAGGGCTGCTTGGAATCCATGCATCGTCCCAAATATTAATGTTATTACCATCGCCAACTCTCCACATGTGACCCGTTTTAAAGCTTTGAATCCCTGCCCAAATACTTCGCCAGGTATAAGAACTACCTTTTTCAATTGGCAGTTTAAGATATCTCCAGATGAAACAGAAAAGAAAAGTCCCGTTACATAGATCGATAAACTTGAAACAGCAACACTGACACCACCAAGATAATACCAGAAGATCAACTTCTCCATAGCGGCCTCAGAAGAAAGCGCTGCACAAACGCTGTCATCGCCCGATCATAGATCTTAGGTTTTCACTCTAAAGAAAGTCCTCCCTCTCAAAACAATGTCTTACACAAAAACATTGTCAGGCACAACCAATTAAGGCCAGACCTTGGATTTTCACCCTGAAAGATAGAACTCTGAACTTTTCCTGTGCAATCGCCCCCACATACAAGCCGCTGTTTGAAGTCACGAATATCCAAGCCAATTCCATCTCACCACCACGATCCGACCACCATTGCTCTTCCACCGATCTTAGTTGTGTGCATCCTTTATGCCATTAGGGCATGATGTTGTTGCAGAGGCTGTGTGTAATTGGTATCTCCGCGATATTAATATATACTCTTTATCGAAAAAATCT
Source organism: Lolium multiflorum (assembly GCA_030979885.1). Lineage (NCBI taxonomy): Eukaryota > Viridiplantae > Streptophyta > Magnoliopsida > Poales > Poaceae > Lolium > Lolium multiflorum. Next base: position 356,714,335 of record CM061750.1, read on the forward strand.
CCAGATGAAAAATATTTAGCTTTTAGAACAACTTTGTAAAATCTCCAGATGAAAAATATTTAGCTCTTAGAACAACTTTGTTAAACGGTTGCGCGGCGGCCCTATCGCTGGGATATTTCGCAGATATAATCTTCGAAAAAAACCCCACTCACAGCAAAGTTGGTATCCGATCGAGAGCTTGAACTTTTAATGCCCCCCCTCTGTGCTGACAGATTTAGAGCTCATCGAGTTGCAGATGCACACGTAAAGTCCCACGAATCTGAAACAGTTGTCCTGATGGATATCCTTATCTTCTCAGTTGAACGAGGCACGGCTAGCCCCATGCCTATGCCTTGCACATATGGAATCTGAAGCAGGCGTTGAGCCAGGTATGCACTACTGTTGTTGGACCAGGGAAAGAGATGGTCAGATATGATAAACTGACAACGAGTCACGACGTCCCTTTCGACCGATCGATCCGATTGTTGTTTCGCTTCGACCGGTTTGTGACTACTGCAGCCAAACAGAGTCCATATTATTATTACGGACGATTTTGCTTCTCTACCAGTTCGTCAGGAAATTAGCAGCGGCGAGTTGAGGGACGTGTAAGGTAACTGTCCATCGTTTCTGAAAGATACATGCGAATGTGATGGGCATGTCTGTGAATGTTTTGAACTCCAGCGTTCACTAGCTCCCAAACTTAATTTGCAGGATGAACGCATGTAGGCGGTACTATGTATCTGTACATGGGCACGTTCATGATCAAGTTCTGGCAGAGCACCGGAGAACGTGTCCTCACGCCAGCGACGGCAGCCCTATCGTAAACCGGATGAGGTCGGATGAGATTACGGTGGTCGACCCCGCCGTCGTTCTCAGGCCGACGCCCGTGCGGATTGGATTTGACTGCGTGGTTCTGATCAGATGTTTCTGTCTGCCCATCTCGTCAGGCCCCGAATCAAGGCGCAAACAATGGTTCATCGACCACACGTACCGGCAAGAACAGACGATCTCGCGAGTCAAATCCATTCGTACCGACTGATTCGTGCGGCCTTAGTTTTGTTCCTACGCTGGCGGGCTTAACCGCGGCGGCAGGCGATTCCACCGGAGGCGGAGCGCCGATCGCAGCTTGATGGACGTTGTGGCATTGATCTAGAGAAGCTCTGCGAGTTGCACGGAGAGGTGCAATGGATCTTGGCGTCCATGTAAATTTGGCTCTCGGGCGGAATGGAAAAGCAGCCGATGTTCTCTTTCTGTGGCAGCACGGAAACAGAACAAGCAGGTTTGGCGGAGGAAAATATCCGGTTCAGCGAGATTTAGGGCCAGAAGCATCTCCGTCGCGTTAAGCGTCTCTAAGGGATTTGAGGTGTGATTGCGCGTCACAGTCGCTCTGTCTGGCGAACCGCTCCGGACGTCGCCAGTATTGTCGGTGTCACTGTATCCCTGTGTATAGAGTCTCATCGGGGCGGAGGCCACGATTTTAGCTTGTTTTTTGTTTGGAGGTCGCGTTTGAGGGACGTGGTGAAATGGACCTCTCCAAAGGAAAATTTAGTCGGACGTCCAAACGAAAATCCGGCGCTATTGCCGGACGTCGTTTGGGGGATGCGACTGGAGATGCTCTTATATCCGGTTCAGCGAGATTTAGGGCGCCTTATATCCGGTTCAGCGAGATTTAGGGTGCCTTTGGTAGGATGTGCGCCTCTTGGCTCGCATCGCCCCAGCAATTTTCGGCCCGTTTGTTGCTTGGGCTGAGTGGTATTATTGCATGAACCGGTTCTCAAAGCAACCTTGGGCTAGGCTTGGAAGAATGCCCGGTTCAGCATTTTCCAGCGGTGCAGGCAAATCTTCAACGCGGCTGATGCAAAATCGAATCTTTGGCGCACGCGCGAAGTCGAGGATGGAGATGGCGGGAGCTGAGGCGCGCATCGGCAAAAACCGAAAAGGTGGCGGGAAGGATTCCGTCACCTCCCGCCGCGCCCCATGGCCTATTTCTACCCCTCCTCCACCCCCCCCCCAATTTCGAGCTCCTCCTCCCGTCGGGAAGTAGGTAAGAGGCGCACGCATCCCCAATCGGCGACAGTGGTAGCGGCGGCGGCGAGTACATCTGGGCTGCTTCATCTACTTCCTGGTGCAGCGCATCTTCACCTCCGGCGATGACTGTAAGGCATCCCTTATCCCGGTACCGCGGTAATGTTTAGATCTAGGTTAGGAGTTGTCAGATCTTGTCTAGGGTTTGGTCTTGTAGCAGGGGTTAGTCCGGATTGTGCTGAGCTATCATGATCTTGCTAGGGTTCGACATTTCCGGTTGCTTGTTTGTCCCAAATGTGCTGACCTACCATGATCTTGCTAGGGTTTGTGCTATTCACCGTTGCAATGAACTGCTTGTCTGATTTAGGATGATTGTTGGTATGGTTTGTGTTGTCCACTTTAGGCATGTTCTTGCTTGCAAGTAGATTCACGTTATATGTACTACGATGTGTGTAGGACTCCTTGTGATGACTTTAGCCGAGGCGCTTGTCTGCGTTGGGGACTCTCGGATCCTTCGCAAGTTCCGATTCACAACCTATCTATGACTCCAAGGTGGCGGTCACCCCTCTGCCGCCCGTCAATGGGCCTATGGCTGACCTAGTGGCTCAGGTAGCGGCAGAGATCGTGTCTAGGTTGTCCACCACAAAGAAGTACAAGCAGCGAAGCGGGAGGGGCCTTAAAGGCCTCGCCGGAAAGGGGCCACACCATGAAATGGCTTCTATTCATGTCCAGCTCTCTGGGAGAAGATGTGCGGCTTGATCCAGAGCGGAGTGAGAACTGACAAAGGTTGAAGGAAGTCCATCTAGCTGCTGTGTGTGAAGGGCTAGCTGAGCACTGTGGTGTCTCCGTCTGCTCCACTCAGGTGTACAACCACCTGAGGAAGTGGAGGCAGAGGTGGCTCACCATTAGCAGGCTCCGCGATCTAAGCGGGGCTCAGTGGTGCGAGGATACCAAATGCATCATCCTTGAGGGTGAGCACTACTGCGGGCACGTCGCGGTGAGCACGCTCAGTCCACCTCACTAACTCTTTTGATCAGCCAAAGGATGCGGAGTTCCTAAATGTGACATTGCCAACTATGACGAGATGCATACCATCTTCTCTTTCGGCCTCGCCACCGGCAAGTACTCCATGGGATCCAGTGAGCCCCTGGCTCGGTGATGACCCACAAGTATAGGGGATCGCAGCAGTCTTCGCGGGTAGTATAACCCAATTTATTGATTCGACGCAAGGGGAGACAAAGAACACTTGGAAGCCTTAACAGCGGAGTTGTCAATTCAGCTGCACCTGGAAAGAACTTGCTCGCAAGAGTTTATCGGTAGTAACAGTTTTATAGTAGTACGGTGGTGGAATAACAGCAGCGAGTACGAGACAACGGTAGTGATTTTAGTAAACGAGAAGGATTAAAATACGCTAGGCACGGGGACGGATGACGGGCGTTGCATGGATGAGAGAACTCTGTAACAATCATAGCAGGCATTTGCGGATAATAATAAAGCGGTGTCCAAGTACAAAGCAATCAATAGGCATGTGTTCCAATTATAGTCGTACGTGCTCGCAATGAGAAACTTGCACAACATCTTTTGTCCTACCGGCCGGTGGCAGCCGGGCCTCAAGGAATCTCCCGGATATTAGGTACTCCTTTTAATAGAGTACCGGAGCAAAGCATTAACACTCCGTGAACACATGTGATCCTCACATCACTACCATCCTCCGGTTGTCCCGATTTCTGTCACTTCGGGGCCATCGGTTCCGGACAGCGACATGTGTATACAACTTGCAGGTAAGACCATAAACAATGAATATCATGATGAAATAATAACATGTTCAGATCTGAGATCATGGCACTCGGGCCTAGTGACAAGCATTAAGCATAACAAGTTGCAACAATATCATCAAAGTACCAATTACGGACACTAGGCACTATGCCCTAACAATCTTATGCTATTACATGACCAATCTCATCCAATCCCTACCATCCCTTCAGCTACAGCGGGGAATTACTCACATGGATGGGGGAAACATGGCTGGTTGATGGAGAGGCGTCGGTGATGATGATGGCGATGATCTCCTCCAATTCCCCGTCCCGGCGGAGTGCCAGAACAGAGACTTTGGCTCCCAGAGACGGAGTTTCGGCGATGTGGCGGCGTTGAGGCTTTACCGCGACTTCGACTTCTCTTCGTGCGTTTTTAGGTCGAAGGCAATAAGTAGTCCGAAGGAGGGCGTCGGGGGCGGCCGAGGGCCGCCGGACCATAGGGCGCGCGGGCCCCTCCTGGGCCGCGCCGGCCCAGTGTGTGGGGCCCTCGGGCCTCCACTGGCTTGCCCTTTCCGCCAATATTCTGGGAAAATAGGACCTTCTGCATAAATTCCGAGGATTTTCCTGAAAGTTGGATTTCGCACAAAAACGAGACACCAGAACAGTTCTGCTGAAAACAGCGTTAGTCCGTGTTAGTTGCATCCAAAATACACAAATTAGAGGCAAAACAATAGCAAAAGTGTTCGGAAAGTAGATACGTTTTGGACGTATCAACTCCCCCCAAGCTTAGCTTATTGCTTGTCCTCAAGCAATTCAGTTAACAACTGAGCGATAAAAGAACTTTCACGAACACATTTTCTCATATGATGTATATATTCTCATAATATGGCTAATACTTAGGCAGTTCATAATGAGATGCATACAAATAAGATCATCTAACAGCTATGTCAATCATGGAGAGGTACCAACAATTAATAATAAGCATCATGAATCATGTCTATAAGCAGGATTGCAATGTTCATAAGAGAGTATGATAAAGTGGTATCTCGCTTGCCCATATTTGATTAGCAAAACATAAATGCTCAGGCACCTCTGAAGTTCATAGAAAGACTAGAAATAGTGATTGTCAAAGATAAAAGTATCAAAGTTATACCGCAATCAATCATATTTTGGGACAAGCATATTATACTAAGAATGACAGTTGTGCTCTCAAGATAGTGCTCAAAAGAAAGAATGGAGACACAACATAAAAGTAAAAGATTGACCCAGAGGGAAGCAGGGATTAACATGCGCTAGAGCTTTTCATTTTTAAACAGGAGTAATTATTTTGAGAGGTGTTTGTTGTTGTCAACGAATGGTAATGGGTACACCAACTACCTTGCCAACCGGACTTCCAAGAGCGGCTCCCATGAATTATTTTTATGTTTATGTGACACTTCTTCCAACCTTTCTTTCACAAACTATGGCTAACCGAATCCTCGGGTGCCTGCCAACAATCTCATACCATGAAGGAGTGCCTTTTATTTTAGTTTTATTATGATGACACTCCCCCAACCTTTGCTTACACAAGCCATGGCTAACCGAATCCTTCGGGTGCCGCCAACAATCACATACCATGGAGGAGTGTCTATTTAGGTTAATTAATTCGGGACTGGGAATCCCATTGCCAGCTCTTTTTGCAAAATTATTGGATAAGCGGATGTGCCACTAGTCCATAATGAAAGTCCGTCAAGAGTAAATGACAAGGTTGAAAGTTAAACACCACATACTTCCTCATGAGCTATGAAACATAAACACAAATTGAGAAGTATTTTGAAGGTTTTAAAGGTAGCGCATGAGAATTTACTTGGAATGGTTTGAAATGCCATGCATAGGTATTTATGGTGGACACTTTGGAACAACTTGGTTTTCAGGTGTTTGGAAGCACGAGCAGCGTTCCGCTCAGTACAAGTGAAGGCTAGCAATAGACTGGGGAGCGACAAATCAAGAGAGCAGTCTGTCATAATCATGCTTGACAAAATAAATTAACGGAGGCACAAAAGTGATACAAGAACTCTGAAGCAATGTAAATCATCGAGGCTTAATTGACTTTTGTTCAGTCTTATGCATGCGTGAGCATGTGCCAAGTCGATATAAATGAATTATTCAGAGGAGGATACCACAATGCCATACCTACTTATGAATAAAACAATGCAAGCAAACATCCATGACATGCTACTCATATTAATAAATTGGAGCTAAACACGAGAGATCATGAACTACTAGACTTTCTCAAATGACATATACCTCACATGAACCAACTAAGAATGCTCACATGAATGAGTATATGTACAAAAATGAAAACAAATAGAGTTCATACCAGCCTCTCACCACAATCCAATTGTCGTAGATCGTCATTATTGCCTTTCACTTGTGTAGCTTGGATAATATGAAATGAAAACCGCGCTCCAGCCACCGAAGACCATTGAACTCATGATGAACTTTACAAACCAAAGAAGAACAGCAAATATTTTTGGTGTTTTCAAATTAGAAACAAGAACAAAAGGAAACAAGCAAACAAAGCAAAATCTTTTGGGTTTTCTTATAGCAAACTAACAATAGCAAATAAAGCGAAACAAATGCAAGAAACCAAAGCAAACAAATGATGAAGAGAAACAACAGAAATATTTTTGGTCTTTTTGTGTTTTGGGAAAGAAACAAAGCAAAAAACAAGAAATGGCAAACTAGAAAAGTCACATAAACACAAAACAGCAGAAATTCGTCAAACATGACAGCAGTACAGTACTCGATTTTTAAGAAATTCTTCCACTGCTCAAATCGAAAAGTGTTCAACTAATGAAAGTTAGATAACAACCTGGGGAACATGCACAAAAATTGGCTTCACAAAATACTGTTCTGTCTATTTTTGAGAATTTTTTCGGTAACAGTCCAGAATCTGTTTTCAGGCAGCACTTCCCCAAATATCATCTTCCTCTCATTAGAAAACCACTCAAACAAACTAAACAAGTATATACAAGTATCCAGCAACCATAATATGCAAAGAATGAGTGATGCCGGTATACCTCCCCCAAGCTTAGGCTTTTGGCCTAAGTGAGTTCCCCACGAGGGTCGCTGTTCCTCGTCGGTGGATAATGCATGGCGTAGTCGTAGTAAGGTTCCTGTGCAGAAGAAAAGCGTGGAGGCTCCGTATGCCCAAAATGTTGATGCGAGGAACTTGCTGCATCATATGATGAGTCGAGGTGTTCCTCGACCTCCTCTGTGTTGCCTCTTGCATGATGGCCTCCTCCCTCTATGTGTGCATTCAGTGCACTTTCTGTGACTGACCAATCCTCCCTGGAATCAAGGTTGAATAGAACAGGTGCAGGCAATCTCACTAGTTTTTCAGTTTTCTTAGTTGTTCTCCAAGACTTCTTGTAAAATGTTATCTTGTAAGATAGGTTACCCAAATTAGATGAATCAGAAACAAATTCATGTCGGATCATAGAGACTATGTCAAGTTTTTCTATGGAAAGTTGAATATCAAGATGATGAGGTTCTACATTATGCAAAGCTAGTAAACGAGAGGCGATGAGACCCCCACAAATTCCTCCTTTCTCACGGTTAGTAGCAAGTCTATAAGCTATCAATGCCCCCAAATTATAAGTCTTACTACCTTGCAGTGCAGCAGCTAGAAAAGCTAAATCCTGGATAGATAGTTTACCACCATTCCTTCTAGCAAGAACGCATTTAGTAATGAAATAAGAAAAGTAGCGGATAGCTGGGAGTTGAATGCTAGTGATTTTACCACCATCGTCTGAGAAACTCCTTCCATAACAAATCATCTCGAAGAGGCTTAAGAGCTCTCGCGGCGATCCCCTTATCTTCTCGCACGATCCCCATTGCGGTACTCTAATTGCTGTACAAAAATCATTGAATGGCAAGTTGACAGTTTTATTATAAATCTTATACTGAACCATGGGGTTAGATCGCGACCAATTGAACTTAAAATCCTGCACAACAGACATAGTCAATTTTGCATATTGGCATGGTTCTCCATCAACAAAATCATTCAACCCTGCACGAGAAATTAGATTCTGAACATCTTCCAATATTCCTGCGCTTCTCATGAAATCTGTGCACGGGTAGTAAGAGGGGTATACTCCCTCTTCGCGGTTCACTCTCATGACTTGTTGCACCTCCAATTCTTGTTGGTTTAGTTGATATCTATTCCACTCCATTTTCTGAAATTTTTCAACATACAATATAAAATTTGATTTGGTGACATATAATCAAGGGGAACTACTATAGGAACTTGCTAGAGTGCTAATCATGCATCAAAACTAGTTTATTCAACTTAGAACAAGCATGCAAGCTCACTAAACATGTTACCTACAGCAGCAAAATATTCAAGATACACTCAACCAAACAAAATTCTACTTGGATAATCGGAGGAGTCACATACCGGAGAGCAAATGTGCCAAATTTCAGGCAGAAATCTGGGCTGAGCAAAGAGATCGAAAAATCCTGAGCTCTTGAGCAAAAACGCGAGTGAGAGAAAGCTGGTGTCGATTTTTTCGGGAGAGAGAAGAGTCAGGAGGAAGAGATGCTTGAAGTGGGGTAAAGGGGGGCCCACACGACAGGGTGGCGTGCTCCCCTTCCGGCGCGCACCTGTGGGGTGCCACCTGGGGTGCCCCACAGGTCATCTCCAGGTGCTCCCAGGTGCATTTTCGAAAAATAGGACCAACGGTATAATTTTTGTGAATTTTTGAAAACTTTGAAAAATGCACATTTCTGGGCATTAAGTTTATTATTACTGGCCAGGAAAATTTTTGAAATCTCTAATTAACTAAGGAACTTTGCAAAACAAAAGTGCTACAGCAAGTAAGAACAAGTGGAGGAAGAAAGAGATGTTGTTTACCTCCTCTATGCATATAAAAGGTATTTGTTAACAAGGTTGATCAAGTCTTGCCACCAAATAAATTTTACATAGCATATGAAGAAATAAACCTCAAATCAATCATGTTACCTTGAATTGTATTGATATGGATCCAATCATAAGATTTTGATATCCTTCTTTAGGCTCATATATAGGACAATCAATAGTTCCAATTTTGATAGTTCTCACATTAGAAATAGTATTGACTCCACATACTTTATCAATCCTCTTGGGGAAATAGACGGTATGCTCCTTATCATCAACATTGAAAGTAACCTTTCCTTTATTGCAATCAATAACAGCCCCTGCGGTGTTAAGAAAAGGTCTCCCAAGAATAATAGACATATTATCATCTTCAGGCATTTCCAACACAACAAAATCAGTTAATATCAGCAGTTATTAGTAACTTGAACAGGAACATCCTCACATATACCACAGGAATAGTAGTAGATTTATCAGCCATTTGCAAAGATATATCAGTAGGTATCAACTTATCTAAATAAAGTCTCTTATAAAGAGAAAAAGGCATAACACTAACACCGGCTCCCAAGTCACATAGAGCAGTTTTAACATAATTATTCTTAATAGAACAAGGAATAGTAGGTATACCTGGGTCGCCCAACTTCTTTGGAACTTTGCCATTGAAAGAGTAATTAGCAAGCATAGTGGAAATCTCCTCATTGGGGATTTTCCTTTTTTTAGTAACAATATCTTTCATATACTTTGAATAAGGAGGCAATTTAATAGCATCAGTCAAAGGGATTTGCAAGAATAAAGGTTTCATCCAATCACAGAATTTATTATAGTGTTCTTCTTCCTTTGATTTTAGTTTCTTAGCAGGAAAAGGCATTTGCTTTTGTACCCAAGGTTCCCTTTCATTACCATGTTTCTTAGCAATAAAATCTTCTTTAGTATACTTTTTATTTTTAGCATGCTTTTCAGGTTCATCTTCAACTTCTTCTTTATCAGGAGCATCATTCTTATCATTATCATTATCATTATCATGTTCATTACCACTTTCAGTTTCAGCATCGGAAATAGAAATACTATTAGGATCATTAACAGGTTCAGAGGATTCTACAACATTTTTATGTTTCTTCTTCTTTTTCTTCTTAGAAGGAGCACTAGGTTCAATTCGTTGAGAATCTTGTTCAATTCTTTTGGGGTGCCCTTCAGGATATAGAGGATCCTGGGTAGAGACACCACCTCTAGTTGTTACTTCATAAGCATGTTTCTCTTTAGAATTATTATTTAGCAAGTCACTTTGCACTTTAGTGACTTGATCAATTTGAGTTTGAATCATTTGAAAATGTTTAACAAGCATCTTAACATCATTGGAGGTTCTCTCCACAATATCATGCAAATTGCTAATAGCTTGAGAATTTTCCATTAGATGATTCTCTACTCTCATATTAAAATTTTCTTGCTTAACAATATAATTGTCAAACTCATCTAAGCATTGCGCAGGAGGTTTTGAATACGGAATATCTTCCCTAGTAAAGCGTTGAAGGGAGTTTACCTCGATCATGGATGAAGGGGGAATTATCTCACATATATCTTCTATGGGAGGTAGATTCTTCACATCTTCGGATTTAATACCTTTCTCCTTGAGAGACTTCTTAGCTTCCCTCATATCTTCATCATTCAATTCAATTAAACCCCTCTTCTTCAATATTGGCGTTGGAGTTGGTTCAGGTGTATTCCAATCATCATGATTCCGGCTTATTCTAGCCAATAATTCTTCAGCTTCGTCTGGAGTTCTTTTCCTGAAAACACAACCAGCACAGCTATCCAAATATGCTCTAGATTCAATGGTTAGTCCACTATAAAATATATCAAGTAGATCATTCTTCTCTAAATCATGTCCAGGTCGAGCTCGATAAGAGAACAAAATCTCGCCCACGCTTCAGGCAATTTCTCTTCATCTCCCTGGTCAAACCTATAAATTTTCTGCAGAGCAATATGTTGAGCACTAGCGGAAAAGTACTTTCGAAAGAAAACATCACGCAAATCAGTTGGACTTTTAATAGAACCAGGAGGTAAATTATTATACCAAGTTTTAGCATCATCCTTTAATGAGAAAGGAAAAATTTTAATGACAAAGTAAGTACGCATCTTGTCATCATCAGAAAACAAGCTACTCATAGAAGAAAGTTCAATCATGTGTTCTATAGCACTTTCATTTTCAGTACCACAAAAGGGTGCTTTCTCTACAATAGCTATATGAGATAGATCAAGAGAAAAATCATAATATTTATCCTTAATGCATATAGGAGATGTGGCAAATTTAGGATCAGGAGATAGCTTATGTCTAACAGTATATTGTGTAAGAAACTTTTTAATGTTTCTTGCATCAGCAGTAGCATTGCATCTATTAATAAAATCATCATTAAGCTCCACATAATCTTCATCGGGATCATCACTAGAATAATCAAGTTCGGGTGAATTAACAGTGTAGTGACATTTTCATTAGGAGTTTCAGCATTTTCAATTTGTCTAGACCTAGCAATTGTAGCATCTAGAAAGGATCCCAATGAACCACTATCATCAAGCACAGGAGAAACATTATCAATATTATGAGAGTTTTCAGATTCAGCAGCAAGCGAAGCTTGTGGCGGTGAAACAAGTTGACTTATCACAGATGGTGAATCAAGAGTAGCAGAGGTACTCAGAGTTGTACCTTTTCTTGTAGTGGATGGTAATATAGACTTTAGAATCGCGAGGTTTACCCATGATGGAGAATTTGCAGCGAACAATATCAATCCAAGTGAACTTCCAAATAAAGCTATGCTCCCGGCAATGGCGCCAGAAAACAGTCTTGATGACCCACAAGTATAGGGGATCGCAGCAGTCTTCGCGGGTAGTATAACCCAATTTTGATTCGACACAAGGGAGACAAAGAACACTTGGAAGCCTTAACGTGCGGTTGTCAATTCATTTGGAAGCAGAACTTGCTCGCAAGAGTTTATCGGAGTAACAGTTTTATAACGATGTAGGTGGTGGAATAACAGGCAGTATGAGAGACAGCGTAGTGATTTTAGTAAACAGCAGGATTAAAATACTGTAGGCACAGGGACGGATGATGGGCGTTGCATGGATGAGAGAAACTCATGTAACAATCATAGCAGGGCATTTGCAGATAATAATAAAGCGGTGTCCAAGTACAAAGCAATCAATAGGCATGTGTTCCAATTATAGTCGTGCGTGCTCGCAATGAGAAACTTGCACAACATCTTTTGTCCTACCAGCCGGTGGCAGCCGGGCCTCAAGGGAATCTACTGGGATATTAAGGTACTCCTTTTAATAGAGTACCGGAGCAAAGCATTAACACTCCGTGAACACATGTGATCCTCATCACTACCATCCCCTGGTTGTCCCGATTTCTGTCACTTGGGGCCATCGGTTCCGAACAGCGACATGTGTATACAACTTGCAGGTAAGACCATAAACAATGAATATCATGATGAAATAATAACATGTTCAGATCTGAGATCATGGCACTCGGGCCCTAGTGACAAGCATTAAACATAACAAGTTGCAACAATATCATCAAAGTACCAATTACGGACACTAGGCACTATGCCCTAACAATCTTATGCTATTACATGACCAATCTCATCCAATCCCTACCATCCCCTTCGGCCTACAGCGGGGGAATTACTCACTCATGGATGGGGAAACATGGCTGGTTGATGGAGAGGCGTCGGTGATGATGGCGATGATCTCCTCCAATTCCCCGTCCGGTGGAGTGCCAGAACGGAGACTTTTGGCTCCCGAGACGGAGTTGCGATGTGGCGGCGTTCGAGGCTTTCGGCGACTTCGACTTCTCTCCGTGCGTTTTTAGGTTGAAGGCAATAAGTAGTCCGAAGGAGGGCGTCGGGGGCTGACCGAGGCCGCCAGACCATAGGGCCACGCGGGCCCCTCCTGGGCCGCGCCGGCCTATGGTGTGGGGCCCTCGGGCCTCCACCTGGCTTGCCCTTCTAGCTCCGCCAATATTCTGGGAAAATAGGACCTTCTGCATAAATTCCGAGGATTTTCCTGAAAGTTGGATTTCTGCACAAAAGCGAGACACCAGAACAGTTCTGCTGAAAACAGCGTTAGTCCGTGTTAGTTGCATCCAAAATACACAAATTAGAGGCAAAACAATAGCAAAAGTGTTCGGGAAAGTAGATACGTTTTGGACGTATCACTCGGCTGGAGCAAATCCTTCACCTGAGGATGCTTAGACCCAGGAGTCCGACACGATCAACCTCGATGGGCCACCTGAGAAGGCTGCCGACACGCCTGAGAAGGTCACCGCCGGCAAGAGGAAGAGAGGCGCCTTTGTCGACGACCACAAGGCCCAGGGTTGCACCCTGACATGTACAATGCGATCATGGACATGCTTGGCTTTGCCGAGGATGATCTCATGGCCACCCTGAGCCACCTCGTCGACCTCAAGGCCCAGGGTTGCAGCTTTGTGGTCATGATCGAGCCACACCGCGTCCTCTGGCTAAGGAACTACCTTGCCAAGTACCACTGCAAAGTGTAGTGGTGCCCTTGAGGGGGTGGTTTAGGGGATGCATGCATGGAGGTGATGAACTTGATGATGATGATGATGATGATGATGATGATGATGATGATGATGATGTACATTTTGGCTGTAGCAAGGGTTGAAAAAACATTTGGTGGCCCCCTTTTGTAACTATGATGAGGTGGTATATACTAACCCTCAGGTGATGGTGAACTCGTGGTGTTAGGATGACACCCACTTTTGTTGTGGTGGTAGGATAACACCATACTAGTGTAGGATGAACTTGTGATCCACTTTTGAATGATCATGTATACCACTATTAGTTTATCATTTGCTGTCAACACTTGTGTGGTTCTATTGCTCTGTTATGAATTGGTTCATTGTTGTGATCGATTAACTATTCTTCTTATGCCGTGCTAATGGTATGTGGTGTTTCACGGACGGGCTCGAGGAATGTACAGCTCATAGAGGGTCTATCAAGACCAGGTCAATGGCTACTCCAACAACAGCTACAGAGGGTACGAAACATTGGAGGAGGCACAGCAAGAGTACCTCACCTTTCTAGAAGAGGAGTTCCTAAAAGATCAGGCCATCGATGAGGCAGTGTCATTAGCATAGCTACCGCCGGAGGAAGTACATGCTCTACAAGGAGCACCACCGGAGGTACGTCCCAGTCGGGTCAAAGATTACATCATCGCCTTCCTCATCGTGATGATCGCAAGAATCTTGTTCTTTTGAATGGTGTCTGATCGTATGTAACATGCTATGGCATGGTAATCTCACCCTATTTGAATTGTGGTAAGAATTTGGAACTGTGTTTTGAGCAACCAAACAGTTGATTCTTGTTTTCCTGCATGCAACTTAGGCTGGAAACGGGCAACCAAACGATGGGGTCTGGCTTCCCACTTCGGCGCGGAAAAAGCCGCCCAGGATATCAAACGAGCCGCGTTTCATGGCACATGACCCGTTCGCAACGCGCAGGGAGGCCCATCTTGATGGCGCAGTGGTGCAGGAATCCCATGCAGGCTACCAAACACGCCCTTATGGTTGTACCTAGTGCACCTACCTGTTTACGCAATTACATATTCTGTTTCATAATTCTTGTCGTGATTCTAGTTTGAATTAGGATTAAAACCATGACAGTAAAATTGTTCGGGTAATATGAGTACCAAAGATAATCAGAAGTTTTCAAGAACATGGACGGTAGACAGATAACATGTACTCCCCCGTCCATAAATAAATGCATGTTTGCACTTCTGTTACTCCACTCCGTCCACAAATAAAATTCATGGAAAGATTTTTCTGTTTTTTTTTCTCATGTCGTGAGCTGACTATATGAATAAGATTGATGTTGTACTTTTGTTCTTGAAAATGGATTAAAAAGTGTTTGCTCTCAGGTGCAAAATTCACCGGTTTAATTTGATTTTTTTATGTGTGGAAATGGTCTAAGGTGTGTATCTCAGTTGATCGATGAGATAAGCCATTAGATATTGATCGAATGGTTTTGACAACTAAAACAATCCATCCATGTATTCCTTTTTCGAAGAAACAAGGGCAAAACATCCAGATATATCTATGATAGCCTCGGATACACAAATGAGAAGGATGGCCATCAACTTACGATCGAAGTACTTCATCTATTTCTTTCTTGTTTTGTTGTAAGTTAGCCTTCTCTAAGTTTGACCAAATTTTATACTAAAATAATTCTCAATATTTACAAAATCGAATCTATTAGTATTAAAGTTCAATGTATGATGAATCTAGTAAAACTAAAAATTGGTGTTCTAGCTAGCTGTTTGATTTTTATCAGCTAGCTAGATGTTCATATGTTTTTCTATAAATGTGTTCAAACTTATAATAATTTAAATGAGGACAAAATTATAACTTCAAATATTTTGGAGCCAAGGGAGTACCTATGAAGCCAACAATAGGAGAACCATGAGAAAATGGTAAATACTTACGACCCATCGACAGTCTTACATCGCAAATCCTGCAAGGAGAAAGTATGCACTTACGCCAATGTTGTGTGATGATGTTGCAGATTAGGTGAGCATCATTCATTGGAGAAGCATGCTCACTCTTGATGATCATGTTGTGCATGATCATACAATCATTTATGACCTCCCACATCTAAGATGTCGACATTGGAGAGCAGGGTACCGGATGATAGCAAAACGAGCATGAAGCGCACCAATGCCTACTCGCCATTCTACCCACAACTCTCCTGGCACATGGCAAACCAAAATTTCTTCTTTGTAATGGGTCATGGATTATCTTAAAAAATATCTAGCATTTTAGATAGATGTTATCGGCTAGATAGTACCCTTTGTTGTATGACTGGCCATTGATCTTGTAGTTTGCCTCCGGAGCATTACTACCAGCAAGTCTAGCAAACACCAGAGAGCTCTACAACAAGTTAATGTCATTGTGATATCCCTCCATGACACACACAAAAAGCATACCAAATCCACAATCATGATCTTCCACAGCTTTAAAAACCACACCACATTCTCTGGTATAACCTTTGTACATTGCCTGCCAAGAGAATGGAGAATTCTTCCATCTTTAATGCATTCAGTCGATGCCAACAAGCATCCCAATAAATCACCCCCACGCATTTTGTTCCTAGATCCGAGTTGTGCATTCTTCATCTAATGATCTCACACATATTGGTCCAAGCATTGCTATGATTGCCCAGCAAAACTTGTACACGTTTTCCTAGCATATCGACTCAAACATGTGGAGATAGTAATCATGTGCATCTAGGGAAGCTCCATAAGTGAGACACCTCATAACAACCGTGCATTTCTTAATTCAGGTGAAACCAGGTGGTCCGAAGCAGTCTTTTTTTTACATGAAGTATTCATCATACTCCCTCACACCAAAGACAATATTCATGAATAACTCTTTGTTCATCTTGAAGGGTCGCAAAGTCTTTAGGTGCATGTGTTGGATTCTCGACAAAATAGTCAGTCTAAAGCATCACATTACCCTACATCCACTGCATGTCCTTGTTCTTGTAGATTATTCTCCTTAAAGAGGTGCCATGCCCTCCCCTATGCCAACGTGCACGAAGGAAAAAAATTATTATTTAAGAACTAATTAGAGGGTCTAATTAGTGGAGATTTGCTTGACCGGCCCCCTTATATGAAAATTACATCATTTGGCCCCTCTTTTGTTTCAATCCTGCCTCCGCCCCTAAGGAGGTGGTCGTAGACCGGAGGCAGCGCTGGCAGATGGCTCGACTATTTGGCGGCTTCCTAACTTGGCCGAGAAGCGGTGGATTTCTATGTTGTGAGTGAGGTGAAGCGGGGGTGCCTGCGAGGTGTATATGTGCAGCAATGGCATGAACCGAGTGTGTCAAAGCAAGGGTGGAGCGGTGATGCATCGACGGGTGGAATCATGGGACAGGTGGGATGGTTGGGTGCCCCCAATATTGCTTTAGGGCATCTGAAAGGATCATATGCCGCACCTAGAAGGGGGTTGAATAGGTGCTACCCAATTTTTAGTTCCTTTTCAATTAAGGCTTGACACAAAGGTAGATTCTCTAGATATGCAACTATGTGAATATACCTAGATGACAAGATACAAAACTAAGTAAGATATTTGTAACACCCCAACTTTTGCTACCTTGTTTAAGTGTCCTGAGTGCAAAAATCAGGGAGAACAAAAACTTTTTCTAAAAGGCTAATTAAGATGAATATTCTTGATTTACTTGCAGATGAATTGCCTTGATCTGCTAGTTAATATGAATTGCTTTGATCTGCTTGTAGATGAATTTTCTTGATCTGTTGGTTGAGATAAATTGTCTTGAGTTACCTCACAGCATAACCCTTCTAGGGGTAAAACCATCTAGCAACTCACTAACTAAAACCCTTCCACTTGTGCAATATGCATGCACCTATCTCGAGGTCATCTTTGTGATATACTTCAGCTCACTCTATCCTTTATTCAAGTTTTGAAAATCATCTACTCCCTAATCCTTTATATCCTGAACCCTTGCACCAACCCTGGAGCAACTCCAAATTTTGGCTAAGTCAAAAACTGTTATCAGATTCAATTTTGGAGCCTCTAGCTTTATTTATCCTTGGCCATCTGAGGCAATGCACTTAGCCCTTGACCCAATTGTCTTGTGCACTTTCCAACCCTACCAATGCGTTGGACTAGATCACTCATCTACCCACTTTCCCTTGATGGTTTTAAGGCCAAGTCAATAATCTATTTTGGGAGCATTAAAAGATTTAAATTTTGGCAGTTTTTCTCTAAGCATCCACAACTGTTATAGGTAAACTCAAGGCATGGATCTCATCTATACAACTCCCTCTACAACTCCCACGTCTTGCATGTCCCATGCCATCTTTGCAACCCATATTTTCCACTTGATCTTGTACCCTCTCTAATTTTTCAGCTCAAGATCCCTTTTTCCACTTTTACCTCTGCCCTTTTTTTTAATTCAAGTTTAAACCTTCACAAAACCAAGAGTGGATATGAGGGCTACATTGTGTAGTAATCATATATCCTTGAGATAATATTTTCCGAAAAATTATTATTACTCAAATCAAGTTATTCCTATTTCTTTTCCAAAATTCCCAAAACCCTATTTTATTTTCTTCTCTATTTTAACTACAAAACAATTCCTAGTTTTTACCAAATCTTTTAAAACTATGTTTCTCTCACAAAATAGGAAATATGGGTGTTATTTATATCACCTTACTCCACCCAATGTCGGTCGAACACGCCACGCTGGACACGGCCACACCCACGTCGCCTCAGCCCATTCCCTTCCCTCTAGACTCAGCACGTTGGTGCATGCGTGCACCGCGCACGCACGTTCGAGCGGAGACAAGCTCTTTCGACCCGGCATGGATGCTATCGTCCTCGTCCTTTCATCGTCGTTTCGTCGAGCACCTGACATGCCAGAGTGACCCGTCCGTTCCTAGCCGTTCCAAGCACTGCGGGCAACAGATCTATTCCAAAACCACCCCCGCAAGCCGCTGACCTATCTCGCCGCCCATCTTGCCCAATAAAGAGTCGTCGTGCCCTCCCCATGTCCACACGTGCGCTCGGTTCACCGTGGACACACCCACTCGTTTTTAACCCACATCCATCCCCGGGCACTCCCACTTCGCCTCACCACTTGCACTCCACCTTTCTGCTCACGCTCGAGCGAAGAGAGGCTCAGCTTCACTCAGATTTCCGTGTTCGTTGTCGACGCCGCCGTGGTTCGGTAGCGGTTGCCGTCGCAAACACTCCACCCTCTCCCTCCATCTCTATTTCGTTGAACTCGTCTGGATGGGTTCCTCCTCACGTGCCCTCCCCTTTCTTCCAGGGAATGCCGAACTGGACGCGAGCATCCCGCCTCCAGCGTGGACATCGTCAACCGCGCCGTCGCTCGGGTCATTGCATGCTGAGTTTGAGCACGTGCGTGCACTCCCCTGGCTCTCCGCACCCGCCTCGACACCTCGGTTTCGTCCTCGAGCCCCCCTAGGTGAGTCGTTGTTTGACTCCAGTATCTAGGGTTGGCTCATGCCGGCACTCACGTCGCATCGGAGAAGAAGGGGCATGCACCGTTGGATCTCAATCCAACGAGTGCATGCGAACTCCCGCGGGTCCCACACGCCAGCACCGCGGGCCACGTCCCCGCCTGTTCAAAAACATCTCCCGCGCGCGTGGACGCCGGACTGGGCCGGCCCAGCACTGCGCTGCGCCGCCCAGTCAAATCTTCCCTTCCCCTTTTTTACTCCCTTTTCCGAAACATAAAATGCCCCTCAGATTAGCCTTGCTTTTAATTCACCATATATCACTGGATACTCCAAATTTAATGATTCAAATTTCTAATTCTTGCAATCAAATTCTTAATCACCTCCAACTGCATGCATGTGGTTTGCCATTATATTTTTGTGCTCGTAATTACTTTTCTGAAGTGATGCAGTGGTAGTATTTAATTTATTTTGGTAGCTGTGTAAATCCTTTTTTAAATGAAACCAAATTTGTTATATAGTACTTCTCAGTAGATTCATTTTGATATAGGTCAGACATGCAGGAGCTTCCTAGTTTTTAAATGGTTTAAAAATATATATGTATCGTAGGCCCTTTCTTGAATTTTATTTTGATAACCAGATTTGGCTTTGCAAAAAAACAAAGTCCCCCTGGTAGATACCTTGTTAGGCTTTATCTAGGTCAGAGGAAATATTTTTGTGAACTCTAAATTATTTCTAGGATTTTTGAAACCAAAATAGAGTCCTTTTCTAGTATAAAAATTGTGTTAATTATTTTATAGCTCAGAAAATGCCAAACCAATTTTGGTTGATCATATTTTTCAGTACATATCCAGTAGTATGTTTGTTACTGGTTTGATATGATCTGATGTCTGTGTGTTTTATAAATGGTTTGCTTTAGTTTTTGACTTGTTAAAATATTTAAAAATAATTAAAAGCTTCTTCTTGAAAACTTCCAGTGGATGTGAGTTCTACATGTTGTTAGTTTCAAGTAGATACCTTGTTTGTATTTTTGCGAGTCACAGAAAGGTTTAGGATTTTTTTTATTTCCCCTAAGCCATTTCTGGTGTTAGAAAAATCATATCTACTATTTTAAAAACCCAATTTGGGTGAATCCATGTAGTTTTATAAAATCAATCTTTACTCTCTGCGATTTTACCAAAGTTTTGTGTGCATTGTTTCGGAGTAGCTTGTTAATTGGGTAATGTTGCTTATTTTACCTCTAAGGAATTTGGATTGTTTTTGTTTAAAATGTTTTGTAATGAATTTTGGCACCAGGCCCCTACCGGTGGTTTCTAAAAGTCATTATCCTCATGGGCTTGTGTAGATTATATTTTGATGAGAGGCAGAACCCTTCTTAGCAAATAGATGTTTTGTTAAGGTCTTTTCTAGTGTCAATAGTAATAGTCCTTTTATAAATAAAATAACCAGTCTTGCCCTAGGAGTTGTTTGTTTGAAATGTTCAGTGTCCCTGATTGAGTGGTTTGCTACTGGTTTTGTATGAATGGTTTATGCTATGGCTATGTGTTGATTGTTCTCCCTCTCTTTTTCGATGTTAGAATGCGATCACTATCGGAGAAGAATGAGAGGATCTTGGTGAGGATTTCGAAGAGGACTCAAGAGCTGATAATTCGTGAAGATGAAGTTCAGGGACAAATAGACAACCAAGACAAGCCACCTATTGATGCATATCTTATCCTATTGTCTTAATCTTGCATTACTACAAGTTTTATAATTAAATTGCATGTCTTTTATTATTTATGTGAGTGGACATGCCACTCGGAGTTTTACTATTCCACCCTTACGGGTGCAGCGCTCGTTGATACCCACTGAACAAATACATGTTAGTGATATGGTGCTTAACACCTTATCCTTCTTATCGCCACTTTTCAAGAAAATCTGGACTATAGGTTGGGAGCCCTTTTAAAAAAGGTGTGTGAAAAAGTTCTCAAGAAAAGAAATTCTTCGAAAACCTTGGAATGGGGTAGCCCTTCCCAAATGTGAGTTTATGAAAAGGAAAAAGGGTTTTGGGAAGAAAATTGCTAGAGGCAAGTGAAGGCGATTTTGTTTTGGAAAACTTTGGTGACTGAGTACCTAACCGGACCTAGCCAGTACAACCACATTACCATTAGGTGGGATGGGGCGTAGCGTAGTAGTTTGTCTCGCCTTAGTTTGGGTCCTACAAGTGTAAGGGATAGTACGAGCATGGACACCTATCGACTGTTGTCTTCCTAGTGCCATGGGGACGCCTTTCCTTCTCGTACAGATGGAAGGGGTACAACCTAAGAGCTCCCATTGAAAGATGCCCCGCGTTGGTCGCGGCATTCCGGAGGGTCGAGCTGGCCGAGGACTTTGCAACTCCAAGGTAAACGGCCCATCAAACTCTGGTTGTGGGTTGTACAACTCTGGGCGGCATGTCTTAGGCTAAGGCGAGCAAGCGAAAAACTGCGATCGATTATCCGAGCCTCGCGTTTTGATGCTTGGTGAACCTAGGATGTTCCGGGCGGATTTATCGGATCTTGTGGGGAAAGTGTACAACCTCGGCACAGTGTAAAACTATTCGAATAGCCGTGTCCGCGGTTATGGACGTGGGAAAGGCTGTTGCTTGGCATTGAAGAGTTTTGGTTTATAAAATAGTTTTCTCAAAACTGTTTTGGAAAAGAATACCAGTGGGACTGGTGGAAGTGTATCTAGGAGGTATGGAGGAATACCAGTGGGACTGGTGGATTTGTACCAGGGAGGTACAGTGGAAAGTTGGAAAAAAATTGTTCATACTGAGATGGCCGAAAAGGAAAATTGGTCACCCTTACCTATTAGTCTTCAAAAAAAACTTGTTTTTAAAAAGGTTTGCAACAAAAGATATAGATGCCATACTCTCGAGAGAAACTATCTCTCACTCCTTGTAACCCTAGAATAGTGTCTGCTCCTTGCTACTGCCAAATATGCATATCCTTTACTTCTTTCTAAGGTGGTTTGCGAGTACAATTCATAATGTACTCATGGCTTTGTCCCTGGCTATTTACTTGGCCAGACTTGGTGGAATCCGTCAGATGAAGAAGGAGTCAACGACGTCTATGCGAGCTAGGCACGTCTTCTCAGTCAGTCGCATGTAGGGTTATGGCATGACTTGGGCCATGTGAACACTTTCGTCTGAATTACTTCCACTGTGAGAATGTTGATCTTCTGCCATTGCGGCTCGTATGTAAGCTTTGGTCATGAGACCTGTTGTAATCTTTTTGTTCGGTACTATAACTGGAAGAGAGCCAAATCCAACTTGACCCGGAGATGGCCCTCGCAGAGCGTGACGTGGTTGGAGATGGCGAGGATGCTGTTGGGGGGAGATGTTATGCAGTTGGATTTTGTAGGTCTTGAGGATTTCCGAGAAGAAATCACTCGGCGGAAGCGAAAAGCCCCGCTCCACCAGCGCCTTTGTCAGCACCCATTCTCCGGCTTTGGGCGCCGGGTATGGAGCTCCCGGAACCACCCGCCAGGATCCGGGTTGCAGGATGCCCTCCGCCTCCATGCTTTGCAGCTCTTCTTCAGTGGCGGTGCAGGGCCACCAGTGTTCCTTCACCTCGCCTTCACGGGTCTGGGCTTTAGATTTTTTGGCGACGGCTTCGTCAACCTTCTTTTCCATCCGCTCCTTTTCGGCAATATCGGCCGGATCGGTGAATGTGCCTTCGATGATCCTGATGAATCCTTAGGAAGGATCCAGCCAGACTAGAATTAGAGGTGGAGGGGCGGAGGCTAGAGGCGTAGCCATGATCGGCTCCGATTGAGCAGGGGAAGGAGAAGAGGACATTTGCATAAAGAAGCTAGCTTGAGTTAAGTTAGCCGGAGTTTAGTATGCTCATTCATTCATCCCTACGAGCTTCGTTCGAGCTTGGAGCCGTAGTTCTTACCGTTAATGGTGAATGTGGTGGTCGGAGCTGCCGGCGATGAGGTTTCGGCGCGGTGGCTCGCCGGACTTAAGAATACGCGAAGAACACGGTGTGGCAGAGAAGCTCCGGTGCAAGTCTGGCGCGGCGGAGGTGGGATCTTGGAGGCGGCGCTTGATTGAGAGCGACGCGAATCCCCTTGATGGATCCGGGAAACTTTCAGGTACTTAGAATGATTTCTGCGAGATAGTAATCCGAAGAACAATTTTGAAAATTAGGTCGATGGATGAAGTCCCACGGGATAGAAGACTTTCCAGCATATGAGTTGGAAAGGAATTTCATGAAGTCGGAGTTCTTCAAGATTTCCAAGACTTCCGGAAAGCTAGCCGGAGGTTTCAGAGGCGTGAGCAAGGCGGAAGGCATGGTGAACCTCGGAGAACTGTGGGGGCTACTGTTGTGGATATACTTCGTGGGTGTACCATCGATAGTGCCTAGATCCGGCAAGCCCGGGTGGCCCACAGATGGTGACGGTGGTATACAGCCCATCGGGCGGCCCTGTTGCTGTTGATCAAGATGGAAGAAGTCCAGCCCAGGAACAAGGAGCCGGATCCGGCCCGACCTGTACCAAGAGTCGGATCCGGCAAAGCCCATCAAGGTAGCCGGATCCAGTACGACATTTTAGGTAGTAGACGGATCCTTGACAATGTTCCGTAGTTAGGCAGGATTGTATTCCGGCTAAGACTCTCCGTAGAAACCCTAAATCCGGGCGCCTTTATAAGCCGGATCCCGGGAGCTCTAGAGGCAGATCTCGAACTAGAAACGAGACAACCACAAGTTATTGTAACAACGCGAAGGCGTCCAGATAATTCCAGACAAGCAGCAGTATGCTCTGCCATCGTGTAGCGTGTTCCGAAGCTGGTTAACTCGCGTACCACTGTCCTGAAAGCTCTCCGGCCAATGGCCCCTACTTCTTTTCGTCCTTCGTGAGGATCCCTCCTCCGGGGTACCGTCGAATAAGCAACGACAACCCCGGTGGCAGTGGTCGTCCCCATTTTGTATCCACAAGGTGATCGAAACATACTAAAGTAGACAATTTTGATGTTTAAAATGGATCGGACAGTTTGAGATGCTCTTAAAATCCATGGTCCGTTCTGTCATTCCACGCCAAAGTATTCCAAAGGAATAAAACATTGACTGCATTATTGTCAATCGAGCTCCTCCTCTACTTTTGCTCGGAGTAGATCAGGCGGGTACTTTGCCAGCAAGAATATGTAATGTAATAAACTAGAATTGGTGACCACCCAAGCATGCCCGACGGGCGGGCTCCACAGGAAAACTCTACTGTTTTCTTTTGAGATAAAATTTCTACTAGTTGGGTATAGCAGCTGCTATGATTGTCGAAAAGAAAACTGTTGCTGCGTGGGATTCAGTCCTTTCGATGGCACGACCAGCTGACATCCCCCACACGTGCGGGCAGATCGGGACCCAGCTTATATGATTGGCTTTTACGCGTGTCGCGATACGAGTGGGCAGAGCAGCCGCACGGGTGCTTGGTCGCACCTCACCTCTCCCGGCGACGGAGGGACGTCACTCGCCATCGTCCGGCGACCATCAACGCTGCTTTCGCTTTGCTTTGTTTTCTAGTGCGCCGAGCCGCGCGCGGTGACCATATTCGTGGACTGCTTTCCCGAAACAACAGTCAAAAGTGCTCGCTAACCATGAACCATGGCCAGAGGCTTTGGTTATTGTTTTCCCGACTATATATAGGGTACTACGTCGGCGCCGTATCTATGACCGCTTCTCAATTAGGGCTCCTCTTTGGCAGCCATTTTGGTTTCGAAATTGTAAAATTCAGTCGAGATTTCGTACCCAACTTGTTTGGCTCTCATGAAATTGGAACAGTCATTTGAGTTGAAAAATCCAGGAATTGGTATTGTATATGTAAAATCAATTCATGTCCGTAACCCTGTCATTTTTGTGCAAATTATTCCACCAATTTTTGTAGTAGCCAAACATGGTTTTTTTTCCGGCTAAATGAAATTTCAGCTTGACAAATGAAAGTGAAAGCATTAGTACTATTCATTTCATTTATGCTAAATGAAACTAAATGAGGAGTGCCAAACAAGCTCAAGGTAAAGCATCTTTGATTCAAAAGTTTCTTCGTAGAAGCTCTAAGATTGGTAAAACCAAATACAAAGCATTTGGATTGTAGGAAATGAGTCCTCCTATACAAGAACATATCGATTTCTCTGCATAACACTTTATGAAGAAATGATCGCCTTTCGAAGCAAACCCCTTATTAAGAGAGGCACGTAACTCCTGGAATTCATTTTAGAAGAGAGAGTTGGTCCTGTTTATAAGAAAACTGGGCCAAAACCACAAAATGCATGATTATTAAAGATAAATTATATAAAATCTGACAACGGGGAACAACGTACCAAAAGTAGGTCTAAAACGCCCCCACCCCCCAGGTACAGCCGCTAACCACCAGAAGTAGCGTACACCACCTAGCACAACCATGAATATAAATGTATGTGGTGAAACCGTCTCTTCAACAACGCCTTCAAGAAGGAAATAGCATCCAATGCGATGAGCCGCGGTGAGTATACTCCTAGACTTCTTTCACGACAACAATGGAATGGGTGTTATGTTGTGATCCAAATTCATAAGAAAGCTAACTGTTAACGAGAGGAGCAAGACCTGTCGCCCATCATCACATATATATACTTCAGAGTTAATGGCTTCATGATATTTGCAAACACTCTTGATATGTTCAACTTTGCTTGGTTGATGGCTGTGGGTTTTTCCCTCTCTTTGTTGGAGAGGGTTTTCATATTAAGAATCTTGTGTCTCGTGCATGGTTTGGTTTGTTCGTTCTTCATTTTACTAGTCTTGTTTATAACAAGGAGCACACAAAAATGGTGCCATCGCTCTCAAACCATGTAAAAAAAACATTTGTTTTACGAGCTACATGCACAACAATACAATATGCATGACAGTATCAGACCGGATCAGGAGCCAGCTCCATGTGTACCAACCCATACAGCTATCTCGAACCTTCAAAACATTGTCCTCAGAGGTACATCATACCATGATTACGTGGTTAAGCAACAGACACGAATAATGCAGCACGTAAACGTAGAAAAGGTTATCGGTAAACATCACCCTAATCATCTTTTCCCTGGCACCGAATTAACAATGATGTCCGCCTATCTGGAAATCTGGATCCAGAGCACTCCTTTGATCATTTCTGTTGATGCTTCCTCATGCCATGGGCCATCTCTGCCATTTGATGTACTCTAAACTATCAATGCTCCGGTCTGCGGAATCCCATGACGGGCATGAACGTGACCAATCATGTTTGAGAGCCACTCGATTCCGTTAACAAGCTGGAAGCACTAACAAAATCATCGGCGTTGAAAACTGAAAATGAAAAGAATAAAAGATGCTTGTATATATTAAGATAACCCAAAAGCTCGAGGTCTCCAGAGAGAATAAGCAGCCACGCTACAATATTCATGTCGCGCAATACATTAACAGTGTTTCAAGATTTTCACGAAAGTGGCCACCATTAGACTTAATACGGTTGCGGATCATGTTGTCCAACCATCACAGACAGCCTTTATGCAAGGAAGGAACATCCTCGATGGAGTGGCGGTCTTGCATGAGACGGTACATGAGATGCATTCTAAGAAATTACATGGGGTTATTCTAAAACTAGATTTTGAAAAGGCGTATGATAAAGTTAAGTGGTCTTTCCTACAGCAGACACTCAGGATGAAAGATTTTTCTCCAGAGTGGCGCGCTCTAATAAATGATTTTGTGTATGGAGGTAGTATTGCAATCCGGGTTAATGATGACACCGGCCACTATTTCCAAACACGAAAAGGGTTACGCCAAGGGGATCCGTTATCACCGATGTTGTTTAACATTGTAGCGGATATGCTGGCTATACTCATAGAGCGGGCCAAGGCTGATGGCCAGATTGAAGGAGTGATTCCACATCTGGTTGATGGTGGTTTATCTATACTTCAATATGCCGACGATACAATTCTGTTTATGGATCATGATCTTGAAAAAGCTCAAAATCTGAAATTAATTTTGGCGGCTTTTGAGCAGTTGTCAGGATTAAAAATCAATTTCCATAAAAGCGAATTATTCTGTTTCGGTGATGCCCAAAACGATACGGCTCTGTATACAGAGTTGTTTGGTTGCGGGCAAGGTCAATTTCCTATTCGTTATTTGGGTATTCCGATTCATTATCGGAGACTTACAATCGCGGAATGGAAATTAGTGGAAGAAAGATTAGAAAAACGCCTTAGTAGTTGGAAAGGTAAATTGTTGTCCCTGGGAGGAAGATTGGTACTCATTAATTCGGTACTCATAAATATGGTACTGTATATGTTATCATTCTTCATCCTACCGAAAGGAATTCTGCATAAACTAGATTACTATCGATCCAGATTCTTTTGGCAAGGGGACAGCGAGAAAAAGAAATATCGACTGGTTAAGTGGAGTATAGTTTGTAGTCCCAAAGATCAAGGAGGGCTTGGAGTTCATGACCTGGAGGTCAAGAATTCAGCTCTGGGGTAAATGGCTGTTTAAGCTACTTACGAGGATGGGACTTGGCAAACTATTCTTCGGAGAAACTATATCGGTTCGAAGACATTATCCCAAGTGGTTTGGAAACCTGGGGATTCTCACTTCTGGGCTGGTCTTATGGCGACAAAAAATGTATTCTTTCGCCATGGTACTTTCTCAATCAGGAATGGAGCACAGATACGGTTCTGGGAAGATGCTTGGCTAGACAATGCACCCTTAAGTGAACAGTATCATGCTCTATATAGGATTGCTCGTCGCCAAGGTGATACCATTGCTACTGTAATGGCTACCTCACCTCCGAATGTGACGTTCAGACGGATTTTACTTGGACAAAGACTTGTGGCATGAAATACCCTAATTCAACGGCTCGGAGATATTCATTTATCACCTGAACCAGACGAATTTAGATGGAACCTTCATGTAGATGGTACCTTTTCCGTAAAATCTTTCTACAATGCGATACTTCTGTCTGACTTACCAGTTGACAACAATAAGAAGATTTGGAAGATGAAGATACCATTAAAAATTAAATTTTTGGATGGTATCTTCGTCGTGGGGTTATTCTCACCAAAGACAATCTTGTTAAGCGGAATTGGCATGGAAGTACACGGTGTGTTATTTGTCATCGGGACGAAACAATCAAACACTTATTCTTTCAGTGCCAGTTTGAGATCTATATGGTCTGTCATCCAAGTAGCGTCTACCTTGTATCCTCCGACTAGTGTCGCCAATGTCTTTGGCAATTGGCTTCATGGTATAGATTCAAGGTTTAAGTTGCTTCTTAGGATGGGGGCGCTAGCAGTTATCTGGGCGCTTTGGCTATGTAGAAATGACAAGATCTTTAATGACAAAAATTGTTCTTTGTTGCAGGTCATCTACAGATGTACAGGTATTCTCCGTTCATAGTTACCTCTACAGCGAGTGGAGAACCGACAGCTATGTACGGAGGTCTGTACACGGTTGGAGGCTACGGCGAGGGATACTTTTTTCCCTACATGGGTGACAGCATAGTCTACGGATAGATGCCACACCTACACTTTAGGCGTTATATGATTCATCGTTTCGATATGTATCTTGCCTAGTTTTTATTATTTATCCTTTTGGACTTAAGACAACAAAACGGCTGTGTGCATCCTGATTATGCAGAGGCTGGATGTAATTGCTTATTAAAATAATAAAGCATCCTTTATCGAAAAAAAAAACTAAGTTTCACCAAAATCATATTGTATTCACCCACGGATCAATCACATTAAAATTATACAAACACACAAATAAAAAGTTTATCGTTAAGTATGTGTGTCGCACCTCTAACAACTAACGGTACAATCTTTGGGCGGTCTAATGTGCATATATAGAGGCACGGCCAAACCAGAAACAACCGACTAACTACAGGGTAAACCTACTCGTACTAGAACTCACGCCAAACCATTTTAATATTCTAGAGGATTTTTACTCCAAAACGATTCGGGGAGTATGAGATGTATCTGACCATCCGTGATATAGGACTAGTTTAAATTATATTATTGTGAAAGTTCTAAAAGAGAAATTAGCATCAATTTTCACTTTAGCTCAAAACGAAACGGGGATAGTAGAGTTTTGGAATCCTCCCTTGATTGTCATGTCGCGTGACTCGCGTCTCCGCCTCCCATCGCGTCGCCCCAACCGCCTCTCGCGCCACCCCCGCCGCCTCTCGCGTCACCGCTATCGAGTGCCTCCCATCATGCTGGCCCCGTCTCCTAGCACCGCCCCCGCCTCGTACCAAATTATACCAGACTCACGTACGAAAGTTCGTATAAGGACTACGATGCATGTCCAAAATGACTTTAACTCTAAACAAACTAGGTAAGATTATTGCTAACAATTTCTCCCTAATTTTAACTTGGCATATCCTCATATGTTTGTTTGCTTTACACTCGTTGCAGATTTGCGGTTTGTCGAATCAACTCAAACGATTGATTCGTATTACTAGTACACACGATCGCATTTATGCGTGCAACGTGCATGACTAGGTGCACCATCGGTCTTCACGTCGATACAATTTAACCGGTCATTTACCTACTACATGTTGAGCTTAATATCCTCGCCGAGACACGAAGATGGCATCATCACCACCTTGTATTCGCGCACGCCGATCCTTGCTCTCAGGCACCTCCACAAATGTGACATGCTTCAACTGTAATGGATCATCAAACAGACAAGCACTTGGACACAACGACAACTCACAGACTCGATGACGACTCAACGTGCCAACCTGCACGTACACGACACCTCTAGCTCCCCCGGATGATGATATTGACGAGACTTCCGGCACCGCACCTCGGCACCACCTCTCCCGTCAACGATCATCCACCATGAGTGCCTTGCCAACATTGACACCCCGTTGTCTCCTTTGTGCCGCTCCGTCGAGACGATCGCCCGCTGCCTTGATAAAGACGGCGTGCCACCGTCTTCGCCTGGTCGCTCTGCCTAGCGATGGTTGCCTGCCCCGAGGCGCTAGTAGGATTGCCTCTCCTGAACAAGTGTAGTTTTAGATTTTCGACCTCGCTCTGATACTAATTATGGGGTTGCCACGGATCGATCACATTAAAATATATAAAACAAACGCACACAAACACAAAATTTGCCAATGGTACTATGTTGCACCCTCTCTAATTTCCCTCTCTTTATTTCTTTCATATTTTCTCAATCATAGTACAGTTTTTGGGCAGCATGATGTGCATATTTACATGCACGGCCAAACAAGAAACAACCGACTAACGTGTACACACACCTAAACCTACTCGTACTAGAGCTTACGCCAAACCTTCCTAATATTCTACTCCTAGCAAATTAGACCAGACTCGCGTACGACTAGGACAAGGACTAGAACCCACAGTGCATGTCCAAGCTGACTCTAACCCAAACTATGCAGAATTATTGCTAGCAATCTATGTATTCTACGGATCCACCTAACCTCATGGTTTTCAAACAATGGTATTAACTGGTTGTTTGTGATTAATTAATAGTTGACTAGATGCTTTTGAAATTAGTCTCGATGGAATGTACAAGAAATGGGGCAAAATGGGTGAATGATTTAAGTGTTCTTTGGACACCAAAATATATCAACGCCGATAGTAGTATAAAAATCCTAGAGAGCTGTCAAGTGTAACGACCGCTGGCCTCCGCGTGGCAGGTGTGTTATAGTATACGAGTACATAAATGGATATAAATGTAGATAAGAGATAGATGTATAGATCTAGAAATATATGTGATTTTTTATATCTTCAAGATATACAAGTGTATTTAGTTATATATTTTCATCAACTGAATGTCATTTTGCTACCAACAATAGCCTCTCTTGTTGGGATTTGAGGTACGAGACAAAAGGAGTTTATGACTTAGGTAGAGAGTTTGCTGATGTCGTGAGTTTAGAGGGGTGGCTGGGGTGTTACAATATATGAGTACATATAAGGATATACTACGTAAATGTAGATGTCAAAAGATATGTACATGTATGGACATATATAGTGATAGATGTATAGATCTAAAAAGATATGTGCATCATTATATATCTATACAGTGTATGCGTATATATAAGGATATAAATGTAGATGTCGAAAGATATGTACATATATGGATACATATAGTGATAGATGTATAGATCTAGAAAGATATGTGCATAATTATATATCTATACAGTATATGAGTACATATAAGGATATAAATGTAGATATCGAAAGATATGTACTCCCTCCGCCCCCCAGTTCATAAAGCTTATGCTTATCCTTAGATCGTAAATTGACAATAATAATACAAGATATATATTACAAAATATATATCATTAGAAATCTTAGATGTTCTACTTTTTAATGATATTTTTTTTTGTTATGCTGATATTATGTTAGTCAAATTGACAACCTAGGAATACGCGTAAGTCATACGAACCGGGACGGAGGTAGTACATATCTAGATATATATAGTGATAAATGTATAGATCTAGAAAGATATGTGCATCATCATATATCCAAGATATAGAAGTGTATGTAGATATAGATGTTCATCAATGACATGTCATTTTGCTAGCAGCGGCCTCGATCTCTTGTTGGGATTTGAGCTATGAGACAAAAGAGGTCTAGATATGGGTCCGGCCTATACATATCCCAAGATCATCAATTTAATTAATATAATATAAAATTATATTATAAAAATTATATCAATTAAAAGTACATCATCTAAACTTTCTAATAATATATGTTTTGTAGTATATATCATGTGTTACGTTGGTTAAATTAGCGACCTAGAAATACGTGCGGGACCTGTAAACCGGGACGGAGGTAGTATTGAGATTTTACAAATCATTAAATACAATAAATATATGATACTACTACATGTACATTTACGTAGTATATCCTTATGAAGATACTACTATATGTATATTTACGTAGTACTATGCATTGTGAAGATAGTATCATACACTACTCCTCATTATGACTAATCTAATACTACTATATCATATAGTACTACTATATGATACTCCTCATTATGACTAATTTAATACACAATGATTATTTGTCTTTCCGGACACGGCCCAAGAGAAACAGAGCAAAGGAAGGGAGAAAAAAAGAGTAATACTAGTAAGCAGTCCCCCACTCCCTGCGGCGCACCAAAAATTAAATTCCGGCTAAAGAATCCCCACAACCACCTCCTCCCTGTCACACACCTCAAGAACTTATATAAGAGCACCACAACACAGAGGGAGAGGAGAGAGCGAAGTGGGCACCTTCCTATAGCAAAAAAATTCTTTGCACAAAGGTTGCAGGGAGAGATTTTTAGAGCTTAAAGCCAGAGTCTTTAATTGATCCCCTGTTTTTCTTTCTCTCAAACTCATCATCTCTCTCGCACAACACGCACCAGCAAAGCGAGCCGACGGAGCGGCGATCGGCAAAGGGAAATAGATTTGAAGAAAGAGCGGCGCTAGCGAGGTAGCTAGCTCATGGCCGCCATGATGGCCTCCATCACCAGCGAGCTTCTCTTCTTCCTCCCCTTCATCCTGCTGGCCATGCTCACCTTCTACACCACCACCGTCACCAAATGCCACGGCGCGCACCGGACGAAGAAGAAGCGGCCGAACCTGCCGCCCGGGTCCGCCGGCTGGCCCTTCATCGGCGAGACCTTCGGGTACCTCCGCGCCCACCCCGCCACCACCGTGGGGCACTTCATGAACCAGCACATCGCACGGTCTGTCATCTGCGGCACCCTGGAGTACTCTGTAGTCTCTAGTCTGTACTACACACATATATGTATATACAGACGATGATCGTCGATCGAACTGACGTCGATGATCGGTGGATGCAGGTACGGCAAGATATACCGGTCGAGCCTGTTCGGCGACCGGACGGTGGTGTCGGCGGACGCTGGTCTGAACCGGTACATCCTGCAGAACGAGGGGCGGCTGTTCGAGTGCAGCTACCCGCGCAGCATCGGCGGCATCCTTGGCAAGTGGTCGATGCTGGTGCTGGTGGGCGACCCACACCGCGAGATGCGCGCCATCTCCCTCAACTTCCTCAGCTCCGTCCGCCTCCGCGCCGTGCTCCTCCCGGAAGTGGAGCGCCACACCCTCCTCGTCCTCCGCGACTGGCTCGTTCCGTCCTCCTCCTCCGCCGTCTTCTCCGCGCAGCACGAGGCAAAGAAGGTACGTCGTTCTTTACAACACGCACGCCGCCGGTGTCTGGTCCAGGCAGATCGCCGGCCGGACAACGTCGTCGTACACGCCACAGCGGCCAGTGAATTAACCATGGATGGACGTGCGTGCGTGCGTGCAGTTCACGTTTAACCTGATGGCGAAGAACATAATGAGCATGGACCCCGGGGAGGAGGAGACGGAGCGGCTGCGGCGGGAGTACATCACCTTCATGAAGGGGGTGGTGTCCGCGCCCCTCAACTTCCCAGGCACGCCATACTGGAAGGCCCTCAAGGTGAGTCCAGTCCAACACCACACTACTCCCTAGCTATAGCTACTGCAAACTTGCTAGCCTGTCCCTCTCCCTGCGCGCACGCTTGGGTGTCCCGTATGCAAAAATTATGTGGAATCTATCTTGTCCCGTTGCTTTTGTTTTTAGTTACTTGTCACTCTCACACGCTCACTAACTCACGGGAGCAGCACCTGTTCTGAAATTTGTTACTGTTCACGATTTCCATGTACACGTGTGGGAGGGGATCGGATAAGGAGCATCCATCGTATCGCGAGACATAGACTAGAAAACCGTACCCTCGATCTCCCACATATGGAGTAGTAGCTAGCATTTCATAGGATGGTGTTGCAACAACCGATCGATCGATGAAGGCGAGGGATCAAGATATATATTCATATTTCCACACACACACACACAAATGAATATGTTACATGTCCTGTCAACGTTTTGTTTGGTACCTAAACTGAGGAATTCAAAGTGGCTGGAGCGGAGGGGGGCCGGGCTACAAGCCTACAACAAGGATACAACACAAGTGTAGGAGCAGGAGCTATCTTCGAGAGAGGGGTTTGTTTTTTTCTTTTTTTCTTTTTATTTTGTGTGGGTGCATACATGGCCCATGCATCGATGTTGCATATGCAGAGAGCCATCAGAAGGGATGCATTAATATACTACATGGCAGCATGTAGTAGGGGTGTGGGTCGTTTCTGAATAGTGGATGGTCCAAGGATTGGTGCACACGTACGGCAGCATCAGGTCCAATCACACACCACTGCAAAATTTATCTCTCCCTCTCTCTGCTACACCCACTTTGATTGCAATGGCTCTATCTAGGAGCAGTACATAGAAATCTAGTGTTTGCACCAAATTAGTTTATCACATAATTTGATAATGGCCAAAAAGGATTAGGATATAACGGCTCTATTTCCCTATTATACATAGGATTCAAAAAGCAGGATCCCGCAAAATACAATGTTTAGTTCAAATTGTACTACATGCTACGATCCCACCTCTAGCTAAACCGTACTAGTCGGGAACGAGTCCATCCCTTTACCGCTTGCATCCCTACATCTATATATGGGCACCTAAAAGAAGCTCTTTAGAGAATAGTGAAATGCTAGGTTTCCCTTTTAGAAATGTTGGTTGAAAGGTATATATGTGTCTAGGTCAAGCCAGTTGGTGCATGGTTGAGATTATTATGCTATATAGGAGGCTAGTCCGTCGATCTACTGATGCATGGCAAGAAAATCATTTGTACATACATATATAGTTGATACTAGTGTTTAATCACAGGCTAGAAAACCATTCATGCACATGGACATGGCTGGTGTTACTTGTGAGTAGATCCATATCCATCAACCTTTTCTTTGCTGCTTCTATTGTTTCTTTGCATCCTACTTTGCCCTTGGGGGTACTGATCATCACTCATGGGCGCATAAAATGTTGCCCGCTTTTTACTGCTTGTGAGGTCACACTCAAATGATCTTTATTGATTGCTCCCAGATGCAGCATGCTGTGCATGCATGCTTTCGCAATATCTCACTCTTTCTCTCCCCTACACACGGCCTGTGCTCAACAGCATACAATTGCAACTTGAAGTTTTGACCCTCTTAGAAAAAAGTTTAGTGACCAACCTTCATAATTTGGCATGATTATGGTGGCAGAATCCATCATTTATCATGATTCAACCGCTGACCAACTCTTGCCACACTGGAACCACATTAACTTCGGCAGGCGTGCAATGAGGAACCCTCTTAATTTTGTGTTAGTTAATGACGTTAGAATCCTTTTTAGCTGAGGATGATCCTATATACTACACCTAACTGATGTAAAAGAGAATTTTTGTCAAGAAAATAGCTGGTGTGGTTAATGTTGGCATATAGTATATGCTTGATTTTGAAAAATTTCAAGCTATTGGTTTTGCACTATATGTTTGCTCGAGCTTAGAAAGTAATGGTTTGATCATGGAGTACTTACCGGTCTATACTCACCAAAAAAACAAAAGTTCAAAAACGTGAACAAAACTACAAAAATAAAAGAGAAAGACCTTTTTATGTTAAATAAAAGAAAGAGAGGAGGAGAATAGTTTCTGAGATAGAGAAGTGCCATTTTTTATTTGACGGCAGCTATGTTGAAAAGATATGAATTTCTCTAAAACAGAAACCTATGACAAGACAAGATCTTAGACTAGTAGGCGGTTAGGCAACATCTCGACGATAGTGACGTGTCCAATGCTCACCCACAAATGTAAACAAATGTGACTTTGACCTGTAATTTTATTTTGTTATATCCTAAATTTACATCATACATTTATTTACTATATTTTCCGTGCAGTCTCGTGCCACCATACTTGGAGCAATAGAGAAGAAAATGGAGGAGAGGCTCGAGAAAATGAACAAGGAGGACTCGAGCACAGAAGAAGATGATCTTCTTGGATGGGCCATGAAGCAATCAAATCTGTCAAACGAACAAATCCTGGACCTCTTGTTGAGCTTGCTATTTGCCGGGCATGAGACGTCATCAATGGCGCTTGCCCTCTCCATTTTCTTCCTGGAAGGTTGCCCTAAAGCTGTACAAGAACTGCGGGTACAGATTTAATTACCACCAAACTCTTTACAGTAGAATACTCTCCTAATGATTGTCCCTCAAAAAAAAACCACCAACTCAACTGAAACATCATGGAATTATTCACACTGATCCATGACCCTGCAGGAGGAGCATCTAGAGATTGCTAGGAGACAAAAGCTAAGAGGGGAGTGCAAATTGAGCTGGGAAGACTACAAAGAGATGGTTTTCACACAATGCGTAAGGGCCTTTGAATTTGTCCATTTCCTCCTCGATCCGTAGTAGTAATATGAGTGCAAGATATATGTTCGATGTGCCTTTTGTTAGCTACTTCCAACTCCTAGTTGCACAAGGCTCGTCTAGTTGCGTAGGGGAGTAGGAAGTTCCCAAAAATGCCATGCACGAGTGGAAGCCAAACGAAGGGCTGTCTCCGACTTTGCCAGCCACATTTTTGGAGTGCATAGTGGCTGCTTGCTCTCCTAGCCGATGGCTTTTGCTTTGGAAGTTTCTAGGCAGAGCGTGTGTGACCCATCGATACGATCCAAAATGGTGCGAGAACTATGTGTCATTGGGGTATTTCCAGCATCAAGAAGGTATCTTTGTCGTATGCCTTGATCTTCAGGCGGCACATGGCAGACCAGGTCAAACGCATATCATTATGTCATCTACCGAAGAATATGACCATGGGTTAAAGTAACTGATCTTTACGTATGCCTTAATCTTTATCGAAAAAAAAAAACTGATGTCAGGGTCAGTAGAATGGCTCCTATATTGGGGAAGAAATCACTGTCCAAGTGAGCTTGATGGCAAGGCAAATTATCAGAAGTTGTGGAGTACATGTCGACTTTAGTGCAGCAGTACTATAGCAATAGTAGGTGCTGTGTGTACTGTATGGAACTGTAGATTGTACACCAAAAGCAGCATCTTTTCCTCCTACATTCCAACTGCCGACCTCCTCATTTGCAAATAGTTGACGTCTTTTTCTGCTACTAATTTTGTTGCAGGTTATAAACGAGACCTTGCGGCTAGGCAACGTGGTGAGGTTCCTGCACCGGAAAGTCATCCGAGATGTGCACTACAATGGTTGGCACCTTAACTCTCCCACTGCATTTGATTGCTGAACATGCTGAGGAGCATATTTGACTGAGGTTACTGCATGTCACTGTCTAACTGTATGTGCGTTTGACAGGGTATGACATTCCAAGCGGATGGAAAATCCTGCCGGTGTTAGCGGCGGTGCATCTCGACTCTTCGCTGTACGAAGACCCCAGCCACTTCAACCCTTGGAGATGGAAGGTCAGTTATATTATCCACACACAAATCAACGGCGGCTAGAAACGATTCTGTTGCATGCATATCAACTTGTAGATATCTAGCACTGATAAAAATCGATCCACGGAAAAAAAAAAAGAAGGGAAAATATCTGGCCGGACACGCGGTCTTCGTCCTTGTCCAATCAATCATATAGGCATTATTCGTCCAAAACAAAATCAATCATAAGCGGCTTCTGTGACCTTAGCATCATCGAGGCGGAGAAGAGAAAGAATTAGGTCCACAAGCTAGCAAGTGTGCTCCTTCATATGTATGCTAGCTGGAGCAATTGTGGCAGAATAGAGGACGACTTTTCCGCTAGGCTCCGCGATAACAACACAACACGCCGCACGGACGGGTAGACCCTGACATGAAAGGGAATGTTCAGCTGGTATCCACGCACACGTGTGCTTTTGATCTGGTCCGATCAAGATCGAGAGACGTGCTAATTTGCTCCCTCTGCTAGCTATACCGTGTGCTACTCTGCATGTCTCGGTCAAGGGAGCCCCATATTCTTCCTCTCATCGAGGCTACTGTGTACTTGGACTCACGCTAGCTGTAGCCTGGGTTCCTGTGAATCGCGGGAAACCAAGTGCATGGTCGAGAAGGGAAACGTTGGAATCCAATCAGTCAGTGAGAACGATTGGGGCGAATCTGCAGAAACACGTCCCATTCTTATCCGTCACGTTCAGACAGGCGCGCGCCATTAACCACGACCAATTGATGTCCGCGGGGAATATGTGATCGTGGCCGTAGTACCACCGCGCGCTAGCTGAATATTGTGCATTGAGTTTTCAGAGGTGTTGACGGGCATTGCTTCCATGTCGTTGTTGTTTCAGGGCAGCGCGTCCGGCGTGGCGCAGAACAGCAACTTCATGCCGTACGGCGGCGGCACCCGGCTCTGCGCAGGGTCGGAGCTCGCAAAGCTGGAGATGGCCATCTTCCTGCACCACCTGGTGCTCAACTTCCGGTGGGAGCTCGCCGAGCCGGACCAGGCCTTCGTCTACCCCTTCGTCGACTTCCCCAAGGGACTCCCCATCAGGGTCCATCGGATTGAGCCGCAGGAGGGAGAGTGAAGCAAGTGTTTTGACCGTGGACATATGTGATCAGCGATTCAGTCTAGCGTCAGAGTAGGGAGGAGTACAGAGGAAATGTACACATGCTCGTCGTCCTTTTTTCTGCTCTTAGGGGCTCGTTTATTTATGTAGAAATTGTAGCTGTAGATGGGGATAAAAGAGAAGAAGGTATAAGAGAAAATATTGCAAGGCCCGGTAGTACTAGAGAAATAAAATGGCGAGCCCAAGGTCCAATATAAGTAATACAGAACATGGGCCTAGCGTCTTAGTGTTTCCGTTTCCTCTCACAGGAACTATTTTATGGGAGGGCCTGTATATCTACCTGATCGGCATGTGCGGGGAGATGTTCGGCCAACCCAGTTTCGTTTTCAGATTAAAAAAAAAACAGTTTCGTTTCCTTTTTCGTTTTTTTCACTTCTACCTTCTCTTTTTTCTTGTATTTTTAAAATTTACTTTTTTAAAACAATAGAAAATTTTAGATTTAAACATATTTTAATATTGATTTTTTTCGAAAATACGATTTTTAAAAATCTAAACATTTTTTCAAAATTGAACATTTCTAATCTAAGTAATTTAAATCTCAAAACAAATTAAACAAATTTCAAATCTAAACAAATTTTATAATCTGAATATTTGTTACCCTCCAAAACCCCCCGACGGGCGTTGGTTAAGCAACACGAAGACGGGAAGCTCCGAGAACGCTTAGTGGATCCTGGCACTCGCGTCGTCCGCAAATCTTCGGCCACGTCTGGCGGTTGCTAGGCGTGCCACCTAACCTAGACCCGATCAGGGAAGGTGTTAGTGCCTCGATTGTTCTGCATGGTAGACACGTAAACATTAAATACGAGCCATATCGCTCTCGGGTTTCCAGTGGATCGGCTCAAAGGCGGAGTCGCCCATGGTCCTTGATGGATTTGCAATGGCATGGGAATCTGCTTGATCGAGAACAAAGCTAAAGCGATCCACGACGATTAGGTTTTCACCGCATAATCGGAACGTCCTACGTGTGATCGGGCCTAGCGGCTACGAGAGATGATGCAAACCACCCCGAGAGGCCTAAAAACCAACATAACGTTGATCCCAGGAACATCCCTCGCAGGGGACGGTACAACGCCTAACGCACTACCGGATCGTCCGACCCCGGCATAAGGCCTAACTATGGATATTAAACTAATCCTATGAGATGCAGGCAAGCTATAACGGATCGGATCTACCAAGCTACGAACAATCAAGATCTTGCCCTTACGTAAAGGTGTAAGGGCGACTAGGTGTCGAGGACGGCATTGCCACGCGGATATGCACGAGAAAGCATCAATGCAAGCCCCTAAACACCTAATGATAAGTGTGCTGCCATCAACAAGGCCACACGACGTCTGGTAACGAATGGCATTATCTGCCTAGATCGCTAGATGCGATCTAACGACATGTCTTAGGAGAAACCCTCGTAGGAAAGGGGTGGCGATGCGGATTTGTGTTGGTTGAACGATGATTGTCCTCCTTTCTCGATAACCCTAGATACATATTTATAGTCCAAGGGACTTTCTAATTGGGGCGTGCACCTAACCGTGCACGGGCCAGACTCTATCTTTTAATCTAAGTTATGATGTGATCTACTATATTACAGATACACGGGCAATTCAGCCCAAACTCTTAACAAAGCCACTTCAAGACGCTCCACGTGTACATCCTTCAAGCCCATCTTCACTTACGGCATCTCCGGTTTGGCCAAAATTAGGTGATAACACATGCCCCCTGGTTTTGATAATGATAATTACAAAACCATACCTCCTTGAAGGGTCATCATGTCGTGCAGTGATTTTCTTCATGATAGCGTCTTGCCTTCTCACCTTCTCTGCGCACGATTTGTGGTTCTGGCACCACGTCCTCGGGAACTGCAGGCATTAAACCATATATTCCCCTTTTTTGGCCATCGAACAGTTCTCCTCTTCCTCCCTCTGCATCAGCACTTCCAAAAACCTCCTCTGCCGCCATGTCTTCCTCTTCGTCTTCTCCCTCATCGGGTCTTTCCACCCAATCCTCCACCTCCCGCGGCCAGCCTGAATGGGACCCACAGGAGGCCCACGCGGCCAACATCCGCCGCGCCATAGCCGACGGGGACGAGTCGACCCACGACTCCTTCGTCTGGTCCGAAGACGACCAGTCCTTAACGGACGGGGAGAGCGACCTTCGCTTCCTTGCCATTGGGCAATCGGAGGAGGAAAGCGACGACGACGGCTTCTCCTGGGACGGTTCTCCTCCGCGAGGAGGTGAAGGAAGAGGAAGAGAGGAGGACAACACCTCCTCCGACGAACCGCCGGCCAGCGTGCCCCTGGCCGGGCAACATCGGCGACTTCGACAGCGACTATGGCGACGCTAGCGAAGAAGATGAGGACGATGAAGGCCCCGCCGGTGGTCGCTACAGCGACGACGAGCTGGCGGGAGCAGCGCCGACAGCGGCGATGGCGACGATGAGGGCAGCGCGGCCCCTAGATAGGATAGAGCTAGGAGTAGTAGATGATAGGGCAATGTACCCCTAGCAATTCCTTTTGAGAGCCATCAGCTCCTTCTATGTAAGAAATCTGATTATCAATGAAGAAATTTCCCCAATTTGACTTTGCCGATTCCTTGCAAATTAATTTAGCCGATCCTCCCTTGTTTTGATTTTGCCGATTGTCAATTTGGTCAATGCCCAACGAGCCGATGGTAATGCATCAGCTTTCCCAATAAATTGCAAGACAGATCAATCTAATCGCCTCCTCGGATGTTAACTTGCAATCCATGAAATTCGATCCAAACTTCCAAGCTGGACAGGTCTAACGCGCAGCCGTGAGACCCCTAGATCCTTAGGCTTCAAAATCATCCAATCGTGATGTTTGTCTGACGGCAAAACTCCTGGATTAATGCTCCCCGGAAAACTCCTTGCCCGTTGCTGACAACCTTGACGTTGAAGCGACACCTCTGCTCAACAGGTGTTTGCTCACGCTTCCCTTGCGATGTTATACTCCTTCGCAGCAACGAACTGGTCTAGAGCCTAACCCCGATGATGGCTCCTTCTTCAAAGTCCTCCTGTCAACCCTGGTGGTTTTACTCTGCAAGAGCTGCCACCTTTCCACATGGTTACAATGCGAGAGACAGCCGATTTCAATACCATCGGCTCTTCAGGGCGAAAATCTTCGGGTTGGGCCCCCGAGCCTCGGTCAAGAATGAAAGTGCACCAACCGCATTAGGCCACTATCAGTTTCTCAACTGTGGTGCAGCATCAGCCGATTCTAACCAAATCGGCTTTTTAAAAGCAGAGAACCTTCAATGTGAACGCCCAGAGCTTCTTCGGTCAATGAGGCAACCTCTGGTGAGAATGCAGTTCAGGTCCAACCGGACGACCGTCGGTCATTCTCATGATCCTAGCCTGATCTGCACGTCCATGCTGTTCTTGCTGTTGGCCAGGGCTGCGATCCTCAAACTTGCCGGCAAATACCCGCTTAAATGAGAAAAAGGGCCGTCTCGGACGCCCAAACGATGCTTCTGCTGGTGCTGCCGCAGAAGTCTTGCGAAGGAGTTGGAAGTCCTTGAAGAGGGCCTGAGTCACCAAGCAATTGGAGGTCCTCCAGTAGAGCCTCGCCATGTAACTTGATGATGCTCCATTACGCTGCGCTTGGAAAGTTGTTTTTGTTTATTCGATGGCCGTGCATACGGCTGCTGGGCATTTGGCATCTCCAACCGTACCTCGTGTCTCATCCATCTATGTGCCCCCGAGCCGATTCTGTCAAGTATTTGATGGTATCGCTCTTCGAGGCTGTTGGATCAATGCTAAACAGACGAGGTATGTTGAGGATAGTTTTGGCCGATTGCCAGAATCGGCCTCCTTTTCCATTACAATGCTTGACGATGGTTTGCAACTTCTTGGATTTCCGCTGTAGCTACGTGACGTGTTGGAGATATGATCCTTTGCTTTTTATTTTTGAGGGCCGATCAGATCGGCCTTGCCGTATGTCCAATGTTTTGGACGTGCTACTCTGTCGGGATCACGGACACCATGTTTGTCGGCCCGATGCCTGCATCGGCATCCGCCGATACTGTGCATCGGCTTTCGTGTTTGGGCGCCATACTCTCTTTGGCGGCGCGCCCTTGTCTCCATGGTTTGCTGAATTTTCACGGCCAGATCGGGCCGTGCTCTTCTCAACGTGTCTGAATCTGTGCCTCGGCTTCTTCCGGGTTTAGCCGCTGCACCTACGCTTTTGAGAATGAGTCCATCGGGGGCACCACCTTGGTCGGTGATACCTATCTTCTTCTCCATCGACTCTCAAAGTCTTCTTCTTGAGATAACTCAGCTCGTTTATTACGAGGCGGAGCCCTAGGCGCTCGAACACGCCTTCATCTGTCCTCCTCCTTTCTTGTTTGCATTAGGCAACTCTCGATTGTTGGCAATCGGCTCATTCCCGAGTCCCAGCAATGTTTGAAGAAAGACAGGTCCGGTGCTTATCCACGTTGTCTTGTTCTCTTGACCTCCCTGCGCGCGACGTTCGTATCAAGTCGTTGATCTGTCGTCTTGACGATACCTCTGTTTGCATCGGGCCGACGATATCTTTCATCGTCTTCGTCGTAGCGCCGACGTCGATTAATCTTCTGCTCATATTTGTTGAGAGATGCACGGAGAGTGGCGCGCGTATGCTTCTCACCTCCCTCGGTTGGGTGCGTCTATCGTCGTCTTGGGGCCGGTCGCGTGGAACGGCCTCCTCTTTATCTTTGCCACGAGAGTGGCTGCTCTCTGCCTTGTCCGCGCCATGGCGGTTCACAAGCCCTGCCATGTTGACACTGAAGGAGAACCCTGGTTCCCTTATGGAGTGGCTGAGATCTATCGTGTTGACGCCATGCGACGGACGCGTGTTTCCTTTGAGCTTGATATCGTGAGAGCGAGTCTTCTCAAAGGAGCCGATGAGCCGGCTTCACGGGCCTTGACCCATCGTATTTCTTCTTGTGCTCAGCAGGAGATCTTCATGTTTCTCTGCCATCTCGGATGTCGGTGTTGACGTGGATGTTGCGGAAGATTGTCCCACGGGCGTGCAGATGTGTTACCCTCCAAAACCCCCGACGGGCGTTGGTTAAGCAACACGAAGAGCCGGGAAGCTCCGGGGCCGCTTAGTGGATCCACAGCACCTCGCGTCGTCCCGCAAATCTTCCGGCCACATCTGGCGGTTGCTAGGGCGTGCCACCTAGACCCGATCAGGAAGGTGTTAGTGCCTCGATTGTTCCTGGTAGACACGTAAACATTAAATACGAGCCCTATCGGCTCTCAGGTTTCACTGTGGATCGGCTCAAAGAGCGATCGCCCCATGGTCCTTGATGGATTTGCAATGGCATGGGATCCTGCTTGATCAGAACAAAGCTAAAGCGATCCACGACGGTTTAGGGTTTCACCGCATAATCGAACGTCCTACGTGATCGGGCCTAGCAACGGCTACGAGATGATGCAAACCACCCCTACGAGAGGCCTAAAAACCAACATAACGTTGATCCCCGGAACATCCCTCGGAGGACGGTAAACAACGCCTAACGCACTACCGGATCGTCCGACCCCAGCATAAGGCCTAACTATGCAGATATTAAACTAATCCCTCAGATGCAAGGAGCAACTATAACGGATTGGATCTACTAAGCGAACAAGCAAGATGCTGCCCTTACACCCGTAAAGGTGTAAGGGCAGCTAGGTGGAGGGACGGCATTGCCTGGATATGCACGAGAAAGCATCAATGCAAGCCCCTAAACACCTAATGATAGTGGTAGTCTTGCTCGCCATCAACAAGGCTTCGGCACGAGCGGTACAAGGTAACGAATAAACGTATACCTAGATCGCTAGATGCGATCTAGAGCAGCATGTTTACCGGGAGAAACCCTCGTAGGAAAGGGGTGGCGATGCGCCTTGACCCAGTATAGGGGATGCAACAGTCTTCGAGGGAAGTATTACCCAATTTATTGATTCGACACAAGGGAGACAAAGAATACTTATAAGCCTTAACAGCGGAGTTGTCAATTCAGTCACGAAACAGACTTGCTCGCAGAGTTTATCGGTAGTAACGAGTTTGATAGCAGTGGAAATAGTGAAATAACAGCGACGGTGAAATAAGACAGCAGTAGTGATTATAGTAAACAGCGGGATTAAAATAAGGCACAGGGACGGATTAACGGGCGTTGCATGGATGAGAGAAACTCATGTAACAATCAAAGCATGGGCATTTGCAGATAATAATAAAACGGTATCCAAGTACTAATCAATCAATAGGCATGTGTTCCATATTTAGTCGTACGTGCTCGCAATGAGAAACTTGCACAACATCTTTTGTCCTACCAGTGGTGGCAAGGCCTCTAGGGAAACTACTGGAAATTAAGGTACTCCTTTTAATAGATACCGGAGCAAAGCATTAACACTCCGTGAACATGTGATCCTCACATCACTACCATCCCCTCCGGTTGTCCCGATTTCTGTCACTTCGGGACCATTGGTTCGGACAGCGACATGTGTATACAACTTGCAGGTAAGATCATAAACAACGAATATCTTCATGAATCAATAACATGTTCAGATCTGAGATCATGGCACTCGGGCCCTAGTGACAAGCATTAAGCATAACAAGTTGCAACAATATCATAAAAGTGACATCTACGGATACTAGGCACTATGCCCTAACAATCTTATGACTATTACATGACCAATCTCATCCAATCCCTACCATCCCCTTCAGCCTACAGCGGGGGAATTACTCACACATGGATGGGGGAAACATGGCTGGTCGATGGAGAGGCGTTGGCGGTGATGGCGGTGAAGATCTCCTCCAATTCCCGTCCGGCGGGTGCGAAACGGAGACTTCGGCTCCCGGGAGA
Organism: Lolium multiflorum; assembly: GCA_030979885.1. Classification (NCBI taxonomy): domain Eukaryota; kingdom Viridiplantae; phylum Streptophyta; class Magnoliopsida; order Poales; family Poaceae; genus Lolium; species Lolium multiflorum. Next base: position 356,759,275 of record CM061750.1, read on the forward strand.
CGGAGTTTCGCGATGTGGCGGCTCTCTGGAGGGTTTCTGCGACGACTTCTCTCCGTGCGTTTTTAGGTCGAACCCGATAAGTAGTCCGAAGGGGCGTCGGAGGCCGGCCGAGGGGGCCACACCACATGGCCGCGCGGGCCCCCCTGGCCGCGCCGCCCTATGGTGTGGGGCCTCGGACTCCACTCTTCCTTATACTCCGTCAATATCGGTAAAATAGGGCCTTATAAATTCAGGGATTTTCCCGAAAGTTGGTTTCTGCACAAAAACGAGACACTGGACAGTTAAGCAACAGCGTTAGTCAGGTGTTAGTTGTATCCAAAATACACAAATTAGAGGCAAACAATAGCAAAAGTGTTGGGAAAGTAGATACGTTTTGGACGTATCCCTCCCAAGCTTAACTTATTGCTTGTCCTCAAGCAATTCGGTTAACAACTGAGCGATAAAAGAACTTTCACGAACACATTTGCTCATATGATGTATATATTCTCATGCTATGGCTAATACTTAAGCAGTTCATAATGAGATACATGCAAATAAGATCATCCAACAGCTATGTCAATCATGGAGAAGTACCAACAATTAATAATAAGCATCATGAATCATGTATGTAAGCAGGATTGCAATGTTCATAAGAGAATATGATAAAGTGGTATCTCGCTTGCCCGTATTTGATCAGCAAAACATAAATGCCGAGGCACCTCTGGAGTTCATAGAAAGACTAGAAGTAGTGATTGTCAAAGATAAAAGCATCAAAGTTATACCACAATCAATCATATTTTGAGACAAGCATATTATACTAAGAATGACAGTTGTGCTCTCAAGATAGTGCTCAAAGAAAGAATGGAGACACAACATAAAAGTAAAAGATTGACCCTTCGCAGAGGGAAGCAGGGATTAACATGCGCTAGAGCTTTTCATTTGTAAAGCAGGAGTAAAATTATTTTGAGAGGTGTTTGTTGTTGTCAACGAATGGTAATGGGTACACTAACTACCTCATCAACCGGACTCACAAGAGCGGCTCCCATTTTATTTATTTTTGGACAACACTTCCCCAAATATCATCTCCCTCTCATTAGAAAACCACTCTAAGAAACCAAACAAGTATGTACAAGTATCCAGCAACCATAATATGCAAATAATGAGTGATGCCGGTATACCTCCCCCAAGCTTAGGCTTTTGACTCTTCTTGATCATATATCATCCTCCTCTCTTGACCCTTGAAAACTTCCTTCACACCAAACTTCTCATAAACTTCATTAGAGGGTTAGTACTCAAAAAACTTTAATCCACCTTGGCCCTGTATTGACACATTGCAATAACTCAATAAAACATTAGCTACAGCTCTCCATGTCTAGAAAGCCTCACTTAAAGTCCACAAGAGACAATGCAAAAAGCAGAGAGAATCCAAAACAGAACAGCCAGTAAGACGAATTTTAAAATGGTACTTCCGTTGCTCAAATCAGAAAACTCAAAACTAATGAAAGTTGCGTACATATCTGAGGATCACGCACGTAAATTGGCAGATTTTTCCGAGTTACCTACAGATGCCAGATTCGTGACAGATAGAAATCTGTTTCTGCGCAGAAATCCAAATCTAGCATCAACCTTCTACTAGAGACTTTACTTGGCACAACAATGAAATAAAATAAAGATAAGGAGAGGTTGCTACAGTAGTAAAACAAATGGAGGGAGAAAGAAAGAAAGAAATGTTGTTTAGCTCTTTTATGCAATAAAATATACTTGTTAACAAGGTTGATCAAGTCTTGCTACCAAATAAATTTTATATGACATAAGAAGAAATAAACCTCAAATCAATCATGTTACCTTATATTGAATTGATATGGATCCAATCACAAGAGTTTGTATTCTTCTTTAGGCTCATATATAGGACAATCAATGGATCCCACTTTGATAGTTTTCACATTAAAAATTGTATTGACTCCACATACTTTATCAATCCTCTTGGGAAAATAGACGGTGTGTTCCTTATCATCAACATTGAAAGTAACCATGCCTTTATTGCAATCAATAACACCCCTGCAGTATTAAGAAAGGGTCTTCCAAGAATAATGGACATATTATCATCTTCGAGCATTTCCAACACAACAAAATCGGTTAATATCAAGCAATGCTGAGTAACTTGAACAGGAACATTTTCACATAAACCAACAGGAATAGCAGTAGATTTATCAGCCATTTGCAAAGATATATCGGTTGGTATCAACTTATCTAAATCAAGTCTCTTACAAGAGAAAAAGGCATTACACTCACACCTGCTCCCAAATCACATGAGCGGTTCTAACATAATTATTCTTGATGGAACAAGGAATAGGTATACCTAGGTCGCCCAACTTCTTTGGAATCTTACCATTGAAGGAGTAATTAGCGAGCATAGTGGAAATTTCCTCATTGGGGATTTTCCTTTTGTTAGTAACAATATCTTTCATATACTTTGAATAAGGAGGCAATTTAATAGCATCAGTCAAAGGGATTTGCAAAAATAAAGGTTTCATCCAATCACAAAATTTATTATAATGTTCCTCCTCCTTTGATTTTAGTTTCTTAGCAGGAAAAGGCATTTGCTTTTGAACCCATGGTTCTCTTTCATTACCATGTTTCTCATTAATAAAATCTTCTTTAGTGTACTTTTTATTTTTAGCATGCTTTTCAGGTTCTTTTTCAATTTCTTCTTTATCGAGTATCATTCTTATCATTATCTTCCTCATGTTCATTACCACTTTCAGTTTCAGCATCGAAATAGAAATACTATTAGGATCATTAACGGGTTCAGAGGATTCTACAACATTCTTATGTTTCTTTTTCTTTTTCTTAGAATGAGCACTAGTTTTAATTAGTTGAGAATCTTGTTCAACTCTTTTGGGATGCCCTTCGGGATATAGAGGATCCTGGGTAGAAACACCACCTCTAGTTGTTACTTCATAAGCATGTTTTTCTTTAGAATTATTTCCCAACAAGTCATTTTGCACTTTAGTAAGTTGATCAATTTGAGTTTGAACCATTTGAAAATGTTTAACAAGTATCTTAACATCATTGGAGGTTCTCTCCACAATACCATGCAATTCACTAATAGCTCGAGAATTTTCCATTAAATGATTCTCTACTCTCATATTAAAGTTTTCTTGCTTAACAATATAATTATCAAACTCATCTAAGCATTGAGCAGGAGGTTTTGAATACGGAATATCTTCTCTAGTAAAGCGTTGGAGAGAGTGTACCTCAATCATGGATGAAGGGGGAATTGTCTCACATATATCTTCTATAGGAGGTAAATTCTTCACATCTTCGGGTTTAATACCCTTCTCTTTAAGAGACTTCTTGGCTTCCCTCATATCTTCATCATTTAATTTAATCATACCCCTCTTCTTCACTATCGGTGTCGGGGTTGGTTCAATTGTAGACCAATCATCATGATTCCGGCCTATTTTAGCCAATAATTCTTCAGCGTCGTCTGAGTTCTTTTCCTGAAAACACAACCAGCACAACTATCCAGGTATGCCCTAGACTCAATGGTTAGTCCACTATAAAATATATCAAGTAAATCATGCTTTTCCAAATCATGATCAGGCTGAGCTCTAATAAGAGAGCAAAATCTCGCCCAAGCCTCAGGCAATTTCTCTCCATCTTCTGGTCAAAATTATAAATTCTCTGCAAAGCAGTATGAGCACTAGCAGGAAAGTATTTCCGGAAGAAAACATCAAGCAATTCTTTTGGACTTTTAATAGAACCAGGAGGCAAATTATTATACCAAGTTTTAGCATCATCCTTTAATGAGAAAGGAAAAATTTTAGCGACAAAATAAGTACGCATCTTAATATCATCAGAAAACAAGCCACTAAGAGTAGATAACTCGGTCATGTGTTCAACAACACTTTCTTTTTCAGTACCACAAAAGGGTGTTTTCTCAACAATAGCTATATGAGATAGATCAAGAGAAAAATCATAATCTTTATCCCTAATGTTTATAGGAGATGTGGCAAATTTAGGATCGGGAGACAGTTTATATCTATGTGTGAGCAACTTTTTAATTTTTCTTGCATCGGTAGTAGCATTGCATTTTTCAATAAAATCATCATCAAGCTCTACATAATCTTCATCAAGATCATCACTAGAATATTCAACAGACTCAGGTGAATTAACAGGTGTAGCAACATTTTCATTAGGAGTTTCAGTATTTTCAATTTGCCTAGACCTAGCAATTGTAGCATCTAGAAAAGATCCTAACGAACCATCATTATCAAGCACAGCAGAAGCATCATCACAATTATGAGAGGAATTTTCAGATTCAGCAGTACCAGCATTTGAAGCTTGTGGTGGTGAAACAAGTTTACTTATCACAGATGGTGAATCAAGAGCGGAGAGGTACTAAGAGTTGTACCTTTTCTTGTAGTGGATGGTAATATGCGATCTTAGTATCGCGAGGTTTACCCATGATGGAGAATTTGCAACAATATCAATCCAAGTGAACTTCCAAATAAAGCTATGACAGCGCGCCGAAAATAGTCTTGATGACCCACAAGTATAGGGATCGCAACCTTCGAGGAAGTATTACCCAATTTATTGATTCGACACAAGGGAGACAAAGAATACTTGTAAGCTTTATTGAGTTGTCAATTCAGCACTTTGGAAACAGACTTGCTCGCAAGAGTTTATCGTGGTAACGGTTTGATAGCGATGGAAATAGTGAAATAACAAAGGTGAAATAAAGACAGCGGTAGTGATTATAGTAAACAGCATTAAAATTTGTAGGCACGGAGGACAGATTAACGGGCGTTGCATGGATGAGAGAAACTCATGTAACAATCAAAGCATGGGCATTTGCAGATAATAATAAAACGGTATCAAGTACTAATCAATCAATAGGCATGTGTTCCATATTTAGTCGTACGTGCTCGAAAGTTGCACAACATCTTTTGTCCTACCGGCCGGTGGCAGGGAAACTACTGAAATTAAGGTACTCCTTTTAATAGAGTACCGAAGCAAAGCATTAACACTCCGTGAACACATGTGATCCTCACATCACTACCATCCCCTCCGGTTGTCCCGATTTCTGTCACTTCGGGGCCATTGGTTCCGGACAGCGACATGTGTATACAACTTGCAGGTAAGATCATAAACAACGAATATCTTCATGAATCAATAACATGTTCAGATATCATGGCACTCGGGCCCTAGTGACAAGCATTAAGCATAACAAGTTGCAACAATATCATAAAAGTGACATCTACGGATACTAGGCACTATGCCCTAACAATCTTATGACTATTACATGACCAATCTCATCCAATCCCTACCATCCCCTTCAGCGCGGGGGAATTACTCACACATGGATGGGGGAAACATGGCTGGTCGATGGAGAGGCGTTGCGGTGATGGCGGTGAAGATCTCCTCCAATTCCCCGTCCGGCGGAGTGCCGGAAACGGAGACCGGCTCCCAGAGACGGAGTTTCGATGTGGCGGCTCTGCGGAGGGTTTCACGCGACTTCGACTTCTCCGTGCGTTTTTAGGTCGAACCCGATAAGTAGTCCGAAGGGGGCGTCGGAGGCCGGCCGAGGGGCCACACCACATGGCCGCGCGGGCCCCCTGGGCCGCGCCGCCCTATGGTGTGGGGCCCTCGGGCCTGCCTCTCTTCACCCGCTCAAAATATTCTGGTAAAATAGGGCCTTCGCATAAATTCCGAGGATTTTCCCGAAAGTTGGATTTCTGCACAAAAACGAGACACGAGCAGAAACAGCGTTAGTCCGTGTTAGTTGTATCCAAAATACACAAATTAGCGGCAAAACAATAGCAAAATTGTTCGGGAAATTAGATACGTTTTGGACGTATCACGCCTGATTTGTGTTGGTTGAACGATGATTGTCCTCCTTTCTCGATAATCCTAGATACATATTTATAGTCCAAGGGACTTTCTAATTGGGGCGTGCACCTAACCGTGCACGGGCCAGACTCTATCTTTTAATCTAAGTTACGATACGATCTACTATATTATACACGGGCAATTAAGCCCAAACTCTTAAGCACAAAGCCGCTTCAAAGACGCTTCACGTGTACATCCTTCAAGCCCATCTTCACTTACGGCCCATCTCCTGATTTGGCCAAAATCCGGTAATAACAATATTTTAAACCCAATTTTTGTAAAAATCTAAACAAATTTCAAAAGATAAACATTTTAAAATTGAACAAATTTTAAAATCTAAAGAAAATTTAAAAAAATGTGAACAAATTTCGAAATCTAAATATTCCTTTAAAATTTGAACAAATTTCAAAATCGTAAAATGTTGTCTAAGAAAAACCAAAAGAAATTAAACCAAGAAAGAAAAATGAAGCACAATGCGTAAAAGAAAAATAGAGAAAAACACAAACTAGGCTGACTAGGCCGGCTCATACCGTGTCAGGTGTACGCGCGGTAATGAAACAACTTGTTCGGCATATAGGGTTTGCCCTCCCGCGGTGAATTTTTTTTGGGGTCGGTCCATATATCGTCTTGACGCTCCTCAGCACGTCGTCCATTTCTTTTTTCCCTGATTTTTTTTGTTGTTTCTTTTTCTGTTCTTTTTTCTTTCCTTTTTTTATTTTTTCATGTTCTTCTTCATTTTCATTTTCCCCTTATTATCTATATTCTGCTTTTATTCCTTTCCGCTATACTAAGTAGAACAATTTTAATTTGGAACAATTTCCCGGTGAACTATTTTTTGAGTTTGAAGAATATTTAAATCGTGAACATTTTTATTTTGGAACAATTTCCCCCTGTAAACCGTTTTTTGAATTTGAACGCTATTTAAATTGTGAACATTTTTTTATTTTGGAACCATTTTACTCGGTGAACCTTTTTTTAGTTTGAACCATATTTAAATCGTGGACATATTTCTATTTTGGAACCATTTTACCTGGTGAAAATTTTTTTGACTTTGAAACTTTTTAAATCCCAATAATTTAAAAATATAAACCTTTGTACCTAATTATTTTATAAAATCTGAACTCTTTTTAAATCATGAACAATTTTAATAACTGAATTTTTTAAAATCATGATAATTTTTCAAAACTAAGCAATTTGATATTTGAACCTTTTAGCCTAGTGACCATTTTTTAATGCATTTGACAGATTTTTAATATGTGCGCGTTGGACTGGATGCTAATCTATATTTTTCTTTGAGCTAGGTTACTGATCCCGGCTCAGGTGAGTCCTGACTCCTCACCTTTTGATCGTGTCACGGCTCCTCACTTGTACGTGGCTCCTCACTTGTGGCTTTTTTTTTTGTCGCAAATCCTCACTTGTGGCTGGTCCAGGCCCGGGAGCTCCTATAGCGAGCTCTATGCGGGACGGATTCCGGCCCGCATGAAGCAATTTTCCTTCTGGGCCGCTCCCAACGAGGCCCAGCTAGAGCAACTATTTAGTGTTCGAATAGTTTTTACTCACATCTAAACAATTTTCAAATTTGAACAAAATTTGAATTCGAAATTTTTTAAAACTTAAATTTTCTGAACTTGAAAAAATTCGAACTTGAACAATTTCTGAACCTGAACAAATTTGAAATTTGAAAATTTCAAATTTAAACAAATTTCAAAACATAATAGAAATCAAATATGAAAACAAATTTGAAACCGTAAAAAAACAGAAAACACATGGAAAACCCGAGGAAAACCAACCGAAACCAGAAAGCCAAAAAAAAAGAACGAAAGTCGGAAACATTGCATTGGCTAATGGGCCTAGACTAGCGTGTGCTCGGTGCATGCGGCCCTGATAGTGAGCGGCGAATAGGGTTCGGCCTTATAGAGCGACCCTTTCCTCTTCCATCTCGCAACATTTGTAATCAAGGTCCAAGCAACCATGTGCCAAAACTCGTTTTTAAAGAAGAAACCTAGCCACGGTTCAAGTTTTCTCTCACAAGCCCAAGCAAAAATAAATTATTATAAACCCAACTAAAATTTCTTGTCGTATAGTGAAAATTCAAATTCATTTGGACCAACTTCATCCGGCAACATTTGTAATCAAGGCCCTTGTACTCATGTGGAAAAACTCGTTCTTAAAATTAAAACTAACTACAATCAAGGTTTTTTTTACAAGATTAAGCCAAAATATTTGTTTGTAAAGAAGATCCGACTAAGATTAAATATGTATGTTTATCTATCTACACATACAATCCATCCACGTAGTCAAATATTGGTTTTCACCCATATATACGTGTCCATTGCTTTTATTCCCACCATCGTCATACATAAGTCTTCACTCAAGGCATCGGCAGAAAAATATCCAATGAGGCTATTTGTTACCCAAGCGACGGGCGGGGCGAAACCCTAGCCGCCCGCCGCCACAAGCCCCCTTCGGTGCCCCTCCCCTCGTCGCCCCCTGAGGCTGCCGCCGGCGAAGCCGGGCGGCGCCGACGAAGGGGGCGGCGGGGCCCTAGCGCCCCTCGCGTCCGTATGTGCGGCCTGGAGGGTGGCTGCCCATCTTGGTCTCGGGGGCTGGCGGCGGCGCGCGGCGGCGTGCTGGGATGCGGCGGTGCGAGCTGGTGCTGCAGCGGTGGTGCGGCCTGGAGGTGCGACGGCGGCGGTGAAGACCTACGGCCTGGAGGTGCGTCTGCGGGCGATGGAGGTGCCATGGGCTTGGCATGGCCCGTGGTTTCAACGCCGGGGAAGCGGCGGCACGCCCGGCGTGGTGCTGCGCCGGCGGTTGCCGGAGGTGCTAGATGCAGCGGCCTTGGGCGGGGCCAATCTGGGATCTTTCTTCGGCTTGGAGGCCCGCAGCGGCGTGGTGGCGTCGGAGGCGCGTCTTGGGGCGGTGGCCAGCCCTGCGACGGTAGGCGGCGCCGAGCGTTTTCTGCGGCGCGTGGATGGAGGGCTTGTCCTGGCGGGCGCGGGCTCGTCCATGGCTCGTTCTTGGGCCGCCTAGGAGGTTTCCATGCTTGCGGTGATCTTCGGTTTCCTTTCGCGGTGATGGCTGCCCGGGTTCTGTCGCGGCGACGGGGAGCCTAGGCGTGGCGGCGGGAGGGACGCTTGATGATCGTCGGGAGCTTGGAGGGGGAGAGGCGTGGTGGTTGTGCCGGTCCTTGTTGGGCGGGCGTGAGGACTTAGACTCATCGCTAGGCGAAAGCCTTGTCCCGGCGGCTGGCCAGGACACGACGGTGACGCCCGTGGGCGCCACATCCTTCTTGAAGTCGTCGTCGCAGCGGTGTGTTTTGCTCCTTCGCCCGGTTCTCCGGGGGAAACCCCAGATCCCTTGCGGGATCGGGCGTGAGTGGCGCTTTTGTGTCGCTTTGCCTCTTGAGGCCTCGCTTTGGACGACCACCGGTCAAAGGGACCTATGGAGTGTTTTGGTGGTTTGGCGGAGGCGAGTTCGTCTCGGCCAGGCGGGGCGCGGCCTCGGGGCCGGCGTGTTAGTTGGAGCGGTGGCTCCGGTCTTTAGCCTCCGCCTGTTGCGTTGAGGTGTGGTGTCGACCTAGGTGGTCGTCGACCCGTGTGGAGCGGCCTGGGGCTGGCGTGTGGTGTTGTGTTGTACGGTTTTTTCGGCCAGTTTCCCTCATAAACGGGCCAGCTCTTTTCTCCTATATCAATGAAAGGCAAATCTTTTGCCCTGTTTCAAAAAAAGAGGCTATTTGTTACATCAAATGCGAAGATGTTACAAGGCTCCTTCGGTGCTAAAAATATAGAAATAATATCAAGTTACCGGGTATCACTAGCTGGAGACCGATCTTCCTGAAAGGAACAGTCGTCACATAGATCGCACGAGTGATTGACATGTGTCAGCCTCGTGATGCGGACGAGTGCACTCCCTCGACCCCGAGCGAACGATCCACAACAACACGAATACGAACAACACGCGCAATGCAAAATCCGTTCCTATGCGTCCCACGCGCGTGCATCAGCGTTGCCGTTCAAGTACATCATGTCAACCCACGACGTGCCACCCGCATGCATATATTGCTAGCAAGCTAGCTCTAGCACACACATGGGTCCATCGGATTAGTTTTTTCCTCTCTAATAGTACAACAAAAAATATTACACCTTATACAAAGTATAAATACACTAAACTACAACAAAGCACGAGTTCAGGGTGCTATGTACACCCATTGACTGGATGCTAGCTCCGCCCCTGGTCTCAGCTGGAGCCCAGCAAGGAACCATATTAGCATTGATGGCGTGCCATAAATCAACTATGTTATTGTGGCGCGATAAACCAACCGAAGACATGTTGAGAACGGGGTACAAATCCTTGAAGGCCGACCTTCCCGAGGGGAACCTGGGTTAGCGACGAACGGCATGTGTCTAGGCAATGCACGCTTGGGTGTACGCACAGGTAGCTCGCAAAACATACACGCGGGTCGCTGGCAAAACATTCGAGTGCATTGGTATGCGAGGGAGAAGAACAATGTTGCGACTTGATTAGAGACGTCGATGTTTAGCTAATTATGAGCGGCCAGGATTCTCCCATGCGATTACAACCTAGGATGTACAAGTATGTCTACAAGCAAAGGCGGATCTATGGGCTAGGCTTCAATAGGCTAAAGCCTACCTCATGATTTTACAAAATAATGTTTAGTATACATGCTCCACCTCATGGACAATCGACAAAGACTTAAAAAATCAGAGTTCTAGCGCGTACGGTGCAACAATGACATATTGCGTGAAACAAGAAGCAAATAAAATTTAAGTCTGGGCCCACGTACTTTACTTTTGCTACCATGGAAGTTGACCCTAGGGGTAATTAGAAAATTTACTGAAAGAAGGCAAACTGTCAAGCATGCCCGCACACACACCCAATTAAGTTTGATATTTCTTGCAGTTCTGTGTCACAACGTACAAATGTAGATCTACAACGCGATAGCTAGCTGACCGACCGGCCGACCACACTGAACGTGCCAGTCGCTAGGAATGTGACAATGTAGGCAATTTAGACAATGATGAGCAAGATGTGGGCACCCGCTAGGGGGATGCGGAACACAAGCTACGACCTTTTTATATGTTTCGTATATTTTTGTATGGATTTCAATTTAAATTCAACGGTGTCGAATTTTTCATTTTTCTCTTGATTTAGCTCCATGCTTTAAGCTTTGAGCCTTTTGTCATGGATTCACCACTGCCTACAAGTACAACAAATGAAGACAAATTATAAATACACATAAGACAACATACAAGTACATATAAGATAGAATACAAAGCACACAAAAAGCAAGGTACACCAAAGGACAAGTGTACTAATAACCGAAGCACACCCAAGTACAAATGTATTGGAACCTGAAGTACATGGAAGTGTACAAGTGTATTGAGAACCAGCGTACACCCTTCATGAAACTTTTTTTTTTGAATAACAGCAGGAGAACTGATGTGTTCATTGCAATAGAGGAAAAAAGGTACAGAGACACAAACAGCTCGGTTTATTGGAGGAAAACCGGGCAAAAACCTTTACAACCACAGGAATACCACTAGACATCCAGAGCGCCGGGAAGGCCGACTAAACGACACAGAGAGAACACCGAGGCAAGTGGCTTCATCGCACATCATCCCTCGTGCTTACGACGGGAGACTTCGACTTCGTCACAACAGCACCAAGTTCACTTCAAAGCCGTCGCCTCATCGGCCACGAGCTGTTCGCCGCCTTCAACAACATCGGAGAGAGATGACATATCCGAAGGGGGGCGGGCATGTGCCGCTCCGGTCCTGAGAAGAGGACCAACAAAGCACGCCTGACGTCAGTATGTCAAGGGTATTCCTGCCACCCACCGTTGCAACCCTTTGGCTTCATCGATCCCAAACAGATGCACCGCCGCCGCCTGAAATCGAAAGTCTCGGTCTCCAAGACGACGCCCCCAAGAAGGAAGCGACATCGTAGATGCCGCCGTCATCGGATCCAAAGGAACTGGATCTAGGTTTTCACCCGGAGACCATGAGACTTCGACGGGAGGGGGAGGAACAAGTTCCTCGACGACGCCTCCAAGAAGAGATTCCGCGTTATTTAAGTATAAGTGTGCAACGTACACTATGAACTCGAAGTACGACTACAGTGGAACCCAACACTACTAGGAATAAGCTTATAGCCGCACTTATTACCACCGGCGAATCAAGTTCAAAGTGGCCGGCGGTAAGGCCTTTTAGGTCTGCCTCGCGTTACCGCCGGCAAGTACGCTTTGGGGGTGCCAGGGATAGGCCATTTACCGCTGGCGAAATAGGCAAGAAAGCGCCGGGGATAAGTTGGGCCAGAGCCCCCGGATGGGCCGGCCGTTACCGCCAGCGAAAAGAGCCAGAAAGCGCCGGGGGTAAGTCCAGCTACCACCTGCGAAAGTGAGCCGCGCGCGCCGGGAATTAGGTGGACTGGGTGGGCCAATCGGGCCAAAAACTACCACGCACCATCCCGTTACCTCTCCTCCCCCACTCCCTCTCCCGAGCCGCTCCAATCCCGACGTCGCCGTGGAACCCTAGCTCCCCGAGCATGTCCTACTCGCTCGCCCTCCCACCCTCTCGCCCGCATCTTCCTCTCCCCTTATCCACCTCCCTCGTCGGCTCCCGCCCTCGCGCGTGTCCCCTCTTCCCACAAAACCGTCGTCTTCACTGGCTCTCTCGCCGATCTTCTACGCGAGATCCACACCGGAAACAGCCGTCCGCGAGCAATGGTGGCGACGGCGGTGCTGTCACTGAGCAGCGGGCACCAGATGCCGGCAGTGGGGCTCGGCGTCTGGCGGATGGCCTCCCCCGCCGTCCGCGGCCTCATCCATTCCGCCCTCCGCGCCGGGTACAGCCACTTCGACCACGCCGGTACGCGCCCCTGTCCGCCCGCCCGCTTCCCCTGATCCACCTCTTCGCATCTATGCCCGCCTGGATGGAATCGAATCGAATCTAAACGGATCCCCACAAGTCATATCTTATAGTCCAATGACTAATCTAGGATATGCTTTGTGTGTGCGGCTTTGAAACTTCAATCTGATTTTGAAAAAACCGTGTTCCTCATTGTCTATTTTATGCGGTTTGAACTCGGCGATGAGCAGTAGATTTGCAAGGATTGACGAGGAATGAATGTGTTGCTTTCATTCAATAGTAGGAGTAGCTCTTAATTGACAGTGGTGTATTTGGGGAGTGTTGTGGCGATGATTTTCTAACTGGGCTTTCTTTCTGCTCTTGCAGCTGACTACCAAAACGAGGCTGAGGTTGGTGATGCACTTGCCAAGGCATTTGAAACTGGACTTGCCAAGAGGGAAGATCTTTTCATCACAACCAAGGTACATATATGGACGGTTATTGTTCAGATAAGAAAAAACTGTTGTTTTCTTAGGTTGGAAATGACGAGCCAGCTGCCACTTTGGGCAAGAACCTGAGTCTGTTAACAACAATGTCTTATGGGCAGGCTAAATGAGGCTTTGTATAGGAAATGCTCATATAACATAGAATTATATTCATTCGTTAAAGCTGTATGATAGTGTGGTTCTCTGTGGTATTTGAAACTAGGGATTTCTATTTTCGTGCCCTCGGGTCGTTAGTTGTACTCAGTTTTCCCCAGCCCCTTAGTTTTTCTTTTCCCCTCCCTCTAGTTTGAAACCCGAAGGCTCGGACGGAAGGAATCCGTTTATTTGGACGTTCTGTGCTGGCGTGTTGCGCCGCGTCGTCTGTGGGGCCGCGTCGTGGGCCGCGTCGCGTGGGCTGGTAGAAAGGGACCGCGTGGGACAGGACGAGAAGCGTTTGGTTGCACGTGAGCAGGAGCTGGGTTCTGTCTCTCTCGGCCCAAATTGGCATTTTTAAGAGCACCTTTTCACCAAATTAGTATCAAATCTAGAGAAGCTTCTATTTCTGTCTTTCTTCAATATGGCAGCAAATCTAGTAGCAAATCTCTGGGGTTATTTATGCCTTTTGGCCCTCGTTTTTTGCCCAATATGGCAGCAAATCTAGTACCAAATGTAGAAGCTAGTATATGATAAATTGACAACTGCATAATCAGAAAGCTAAGTATAATACATAGGGAAACTGCATACAGCAGCCAAAAGCAGCCAATAACGTTGTAATATACAAGACGCACGCAATGTATGGACAACAAGAAGATTAGGATGAATGAATTTGTTCTTCATTCCTCCTCATATATTTCGTCGTCGCTCCAGTGCATTACCCCAAGGAAATATTGATTGAACTCCTTCCGTCTGCAGTGTGAGGCCAATACATCCTCCAAACGGTATGGCCTGTGTTCATTTCTCGACCGGAGTTTCCTATTCTATCCACACGTTCTGCCACTCCTCCCAGGCCTTTGTATCATGAGAGTACTCTCGATATAACCCAAATCCGTGTAGTAGATGCAGCCAGTCGAAGTGTCGGGTACACTCGGGTGTCGACGGAGATACACCGGGTATAATTCACAAAGAAGGCATTACAATATTCTTGACCGGATGGAGAGAGCGAGTGTCCACACGGTACACCAATGGTCTGCCCGCCAAAGCCACGCTGACCAACAACACAAGCAGCAGATCACCATCCGACTTCACGAGGTAGAACTTCGATGTCCAAGTTAAAATGAAATTAGTGTCTCCATCTTGACAGTGCTCGCGCGCTGCTGCAACCGTACATTGGTGCACACTATTCTTCCATGCTCTAAATTGTCCACAGCTAGTGCATACAGTTCACCATTGAACGGTGTAATGCAACGCAGACAATGGTTCTTGATCGAAAATCTGTTTTCCCAACCTTTATCTATATCCTTAGTTGGAGTGCTCTCATCGACCCAACCAATTTCCGACGGGTAATGTGCGGTAACGAAGACCATAGTCGGGGATTTGATCACATCGACTGATTTCAGGAGAACAGATGGCATCTGCGCCTCAAACATAGTGTATTTCTTTGTGAGTGGATTCAGAAGCCGTATCTTGTGCGGCGGGTACTTCTGGGCAAGCACGATGACGCCACGGCAAAATCCGACGAAGTAGTATCTGGGCAAGCACGATAACATTCAGCACTAATTAAGATGTTTAAGATTGAAAATAAAGAGGTAGATATGGAGGAAGTTGAACCTTGTATGAACTTCCGATAGATCTATGGTGACGTAGCGTGATGTGCCGAGTTGGAGGAAGGTGAACTCAGCGACGTGTGGAAGGGCGTGGTGTAGCATGATCCATTCGTCCAGGTGCACGTCGGGCTCAGGCAAACCTGAGCGCCAATTTCTACGACTTGCCTCATGGCAGAGTACGTGTCGGCGTACTCCTCGTTCGCCAGCAAGCATTCGCCGATCTGGTGAAGTGGTCCATCAGCCGAGAGAGAGGCCCAGTTCACGGAGGAGCCGCGCTTGGATGCGCCGCCCTCGGAGGCGACGCGCTCGGCGGCGATGGCTCGGCGGCGACGGGCTCGGCGGCGACGGCTCGGCGGCGACGGGCGCGGAGGCGACGGGCTCGGAGGCGACGGGCTCGGAGGCGACGGCCGCCGGCGCATTCTTCTTCTCCATCGCCGGCAGGGTAGCGTGCGTACGGCGGTTGGGGTTTTTTCGATTTGGAGAAGTTGATGGGACGTGAGAGGGGTGGTTTCGTGCGTGAGCGAGAATGAGACGACTGTGTGCAGAGGGAGGGAGGGAGGGGCTTACGCGTCCTAAATGCGACCCGCATCCTACGCGTCCACTATTTGCACGCGCACCGCGACACGCGTCAACAATGGCACGTCTTCCACTTCTGCACCGCAACACGCGTCCTCGAGTCTAACCCTGGAAATTTAGATATACTCAGGTATACCCTCGAGTCATATACTAGCATTTTTTGTGTGCTCAGTTTTCTCCTCGAGTGCTAATACTGGCTAGTGCAATATACTCAGTTTTACCCTCAAGTGGCTGGTCAACAGAGAGTCAACAAATGGGATTAACTAGTTAAATGAGTTATTTAATGTGCAAAAAAATCCGAAAAAGAGTGGCACTTACTCATGGAGTCTTTACCACAAATTGCCACTTCTCAAATCATAGATAAATCATAGATAAATCAAGTTTCACCACAAATTGCCACTTCTCAAATCACCTAGTAGCTATGAAGGTGCATGGTTTTCCATAATAAGCCCTACCCAAAACAGCTTTCCCCAAAACATACTTTGTCTAAATGAGGCCACAATTCTCACACTGATGTATATTGGTATTGCAAATAGTTTGAGGTAGGCCAAGATGGGTTTCATTGTACAAAACACGCATTTTCCATTTTTTAAATCTCATATTTGAATCCCTTAGTCTGTTTACTACTCACTTGCCCTTGGTTTCTTGATACTACTCAGTTTTGCCCTCTCCCTTCACAAACTCTCACAGACGCCCAACATTGCCCTGATTGGTCTAGCCCATGTCACGCGGATCTTGCCCGCCGACCGTTGATCGTATGATCTAACGGGCAGGATAACCCCTATCTCTCTCTCTGGTCGGGGCCACCACCCTCTCTCTCTCTGCGTCGGTTAGCTTCCACACTCTATGTATGCGAAAGGGCGGTTACCTAGTACGCTAAAGTTTGGTTTTCTGCATTATTTTTCACGAGCTAAATTATAAACTCTTTTAGGCATTACTTTTCACGCAAAAAATGATAAACCATCACCGATTTGTTGTAGCCATTACTTTTCACGCAAAAAATGATACACCATCACCCATTTCTTGTAGCCATTACTTTTCACGCAAAAAACGATAACCATCACCGATTTTGTTGTAGCCATTACTTTTCACGCAAAAAATGATACACCATCACCCATTTCTTGTAGCCATTACTTTTCACGCAAAAAATGATAACCATCACCGATTTTGTTGTAGCCATTACTTTTCACGCAAAAAATGACACACCATCACCCATTTCTTGTAGCCATTACTTTCAACGCAAAAACGATAAACCATCACCGATTTTGTTGTAGCCATTACTTATCACGCAAAAATATGATACACCATCACCCATTTCTTGGACCCATTACTTATCACGCAAAAAATGATACACCATCACCCATTTCTTGTACCCATTACCTTCCACGCAAAAAACGATAAACCATCACCGATTTTGTTGTAGCCATTACTTATCACGCAAAAATATGATACACCATCACCCATTTCTTAGACCCATTACTTTTCACGCAAAAATGATACACCATCACCCATTTCTTGTACCCATTACTTTTCACGCAAAAAACGATAAACCATCACCGATTTCTTGTAGCATGCACATGTTACTACTCTATGTTACTACCTTCATAGTGGGAAGTAACATATGTGTAGTGTCATGCAAAGCCATATTAATTAGGTTGTAGACTCATCTAATCTTGGAAAATGTGATGTTATGGTAACATAGCTAGTTACCACAATGCTCTCTTTCCTCAATTAATGATGTGCCATGTCATCAAATTGCTTAGTTGGCGTTGCATGTAGCTCTATGTTACTACCCAAGTTACTCCCACTATGAGTAGTCTTAGGCATTACTTTTCACGGTAAAATGATAAACTAGTCAACATAGTCCGCATTACTTTTTTTGTTGAGATATATACCCCCACAACGGTCGTCTCCTCCTTAATTTATTGTGTATAAACCCCCACAACGGTCATCTCCTCCTTATTTTATTGTGTAAACCCCTACAACGGTCATCTCTCCCTTATAAACACCCACACGGCCATCCCTTGTGTCAATAGGTTCTGCCTCTCTCTTCTTCGTTCACATACACTTTATCCATTGCCATGGCTTCCACGTCTCGGACGCGGACCGGAAGGGGAAGGGGAAGGGGAAGGGGAATGGGAAGTGGATCATCATCATTGCCACCACCACCAACACTGCCATTGATCATAGAGGAGTTCTTCATCGTCGTCTATGAAGACCCTTTGGTCAAGAAGGTACGTACGCGTTCCCACATATATGATGCATGTGATTAATTATGGGCATGTTCTAAAAAACCTTTAATTTCAAGGGTTCCCTAATTTCAAACGATCGGCGCTCGATCTCTTTGCAGGAACTCCCAAAAAAATTTGCGGACTATCTTGACGGCAAGGAGCCAGCTAAGGTGTATCTGCGAGCAGCTGACTGCGGTCCTCGTCTCTGGACCGTGGAGGTCCTATTTGACGGACAAGGCCGGATGTACCTCGACAAGGGCTGGGAGAAATTCGCCATCGCGCACGGTGTGGATTTCGGCTGGTTCGTACACTTCAAATATGAAGGCGATGATGTGCTCACAGTGAAGGTGTTTGACGGAACAATGTGCAGGAGGTACTACTACTCAGACGACGAAGATACTGATGATGAAAGCGACGACGACGTGAAGCCATGCATCCATCCCCTTTAGATAATTAAGGGGATCATGACCAAGAATATATATGTAGCTTCATATGCATCGATTTAGAGATCTAGCTATTTTCTATATATTATGCATGTAAAAAATAATATCGCATTTCCACTATTATTCGAGCACCACATCCTCGCCGCCACTGCTAGGTCAACGCCGGGATGCACAATGTTTAGCATAAAAGTCACTTTAGATTAAGCTGCGAAAATAGTCACCTGCCATGGGCTGAGGCGGCCCCTACAGAGCGGCTCTATATTATATTCTCTAAATAAAATAGACGACCACAGCGGTCATTGACTGCGGAGGCCCCACAGAGCGGCAATATATAATTTTCCCTATAATTTAATAGACGACCCACTGGTCATTGGCTGCGGCAGCCCCATAGAGCGGCCCCATTTGTCATTGGCAGCACCGCGTCAGACAGATGGATCCCGTCGGCACGAGACGGTCGCGGAACGACCTCACGGTAACGGTAAGGCCTCCGACCTGACGGCAACCCGCGTTTTCGATGGGTTTCAAACTAGAGGAGGGAAAGCGAGGAAAAACTAACGAGCTGGGGAAAACTGAGTACAACTAACGAAGCAGGGGCACGAAAATAGAAATCCCTTGAAACTATGGTATAGTGAAATCATATGGTTGATCTAGTATTTTGAGAAAAGGTTCTGCATCTGTCAGTGCTAGGTGTGGCTGGTACATCAGGTCCCATCTCTTAACCTTCAAGTGATGACAATTGACAACCTTTTAAGTGTCTGATGGAACGCTGAAAAAACTTGACGGTGGCCCTGTGACTCAACTGGAACAAGGTTTTGTTGTTATTGAAATGTTTCATGAGTATGATGTGCTTGGTTTTTAAGTTCCATCTATTGTTTTGAAAGCCACTAAATGTAATTTCCACCCCTTTGGTGTGATTGCTAAGAATATGATTTGCTGGTTTGTGTAGTCTTGCAACTTATCTCTCTTTTTAGGACTTCATGTTCTGTAAGTCTGATGCTTGAGCTTCAAAAGAGACTTGTCTTTTTATTCATCCTTCACTGGCTCTCTACAAGTGGTGTTTGTGACTAGTCTTCATTAGTTTTGTCAGTTGCGGACTATAAATTATACAGTGAGGCAGCATATGTAAAATACTCCAAACATACGTTGTATTTTTTAGTTGCGGACTGAAAAAAGAGATATATAATCATTGATTCTCTAATGTTAAATTGGTAATAGTACAATATTGCTTGCTAGTGTCAATCTTTTTATTGCTTTCTGTTGGAGTAACTGAAATAAATTCAGTGCTTGTGTACTGTAAAAAAATGCAGTTAGCTGAACTTGCTTCATAAAAATTTAGTATAGCGTCGTTCTGGTCGAGGAGTGCAATTTCTATCCAAACTTGGTGGTGTCATTTTTTGCTGATGTTGTTTTGTTGCTTACGCATATTTCCTGCTGCTAGGGAGGCGTTGCTACTGCTGTTGGTCCTGGGGCGGCGAGGTGCCAGGCAAATGAGGCGAGGAGCTGGGGGTGCGAGATCCTGGGACGATCCTCAACGAGATCCTGGGACGATCCTCAACGAGATCCTGGGATGATCTACTGCGGTGCTTGCCGGAGGAGATCAGGCGGTGCTGCTGGGGTCAGTGATGGATCTATGGGTGGAGGAGTGATGTCTACGGGTGCTTCTATTCTGGTAGACAGTGTTGGGCCTCCAAGAGCAGAGGTTTGTAGAACAGCAGCAAGTTTCCCTTAAGTGGATTACCCAAGGTTTATCGAACTCAAGGAGGAAGAGGTCAAAGATATCCCTCTCGAGCAACCCTGTAATCACAAAGCAAGAAGTCTCTTGTGTCCCCAACACACCAAATACACTTGTCAGTGTATAGGTGTACTAGTTCGAAGAGATAGTGAAATACAAGTAATATGGATGTATATGAGTGGTAATAGCAATCTGAATAAAATATGGCAGCGAGTAAACATGCAAAACAGTAAACAAACGGAGATTCGATGCTTGGAAGCAAGGCCTAGGGATCCTGCTTTCACTAGTGGACACTCTCAACAATGATCACATAATAGGACTACTCTACATTCTTTTGTTGGATGATGAACGCATTGCGTAGGATTACACGAACCCTCAATGCCGGAGTTAACAAGCTCCACAATGCAATATTCATATTTAAATAACCTTAGAGTGCAAGATAGATCAACATAATTACACCAAGAACTAGCATAGCATGCACACTATCACCATCATGCATATGTAGGAGGAATAATACACATCAATACCATCATAGCAATAATTAACTTCATAATCTACAAGAGATCATAATCATAGCCTACGCCAAGTACTCACACGGTGCACACACTATCACCTTTACACACATGGAGGAGGAATAGAGTACTTTAATAACATCACTAGAGTAGCACATAGACGATATTCAACTAGATCACATAAAGAGAGATGAACCACATAGCTGGCGGAGCCCTCAGCCCCGGGGTGAATTACTCCCTCATCATCAAAGGCGATGGCGGTGAAGATGGCGGTGGAGACGGCGGTGGAGACGCTCCGGGGCAATTCCCGTCGCAGGTCTTCGGAGAGTTATCCCCGAATCTTGATTTCGCGATGGCGGCGGCTCTAGAAGGTTTTCTCCGTATCGTGGGTCTCCGTCGGGGTTTTTAGGTCAGAGAGGCCTAAATAGGCGAAGAGAGGGAGTCGGAGGGGCCACGGGGTGCCCACACCCTAGGGGGCGCGCCCCCCTGGCCCGCGCCGGGGTGTGGTGTGGGGCCCCCTGGCTCCCCTCTCATCCCCCTCGGTGCTCTAGAAGCTTCCGGGAAAAATAGGAACTTGCGGTGATTTCGTCCGATTCCGAGTATTTCGTTACTAGGATTTCTGAAACCAAAAACGAAGAAAAGCTGGCCTTTCGGCATCTCGTCAATAGGTTAGTTCCGGAAAACGCATAATAATGACATATAATGTGTATAAAACATGTAGATATCATCAATAAAGTGGCATGGAACATAAGAAATTATCGATACGACGGAGACGTATCAGCATCCCCAAGCTTAGTTCTGCTCGTCCGAGCAGGTAAAACGATAACAAAGATAATTTCTGAAGTGACATGCCATCATAACCTTGATCATACTATTGTAAGCATATGAGATAAATGCAGAGATTCGAAGCAATGATGAAGATAATGAGTAAACAAATGAATCACATAACAAAGACTTTTCATGAATAATACTTTCAAGACAAGCATCAATGAGTCTTGCATAAGAGTTAACTCATAAGCAATAAATTCTTAGTAGAAAGCTTTGAAACAACACAAAGGAAGATATAAGTTTCAGCGGTTGCTTTCAACTTTAACATGTATATCTCATGGATAATTGTCAACACAAAGTAATATAACAAGTGCAATAGGTAAACATGTAAGAATCAATGCACACAGTTCACACAAGTGTT
Organism: Lolium multiflorum; assembly: GCA_030979885.1. Lineage (NCBI taxonomy): Eukaryota > Viridiplantae > Streptophyta > Magnoliopsida > Poales > Poaceae > Lolium > Lolium multiflorum. Next base: position 356,780,949 of record CM061750.1, read on the forward strand.
TGCTTCTAAGATAGAAAGGTAAAGTGACTCAACAATAAAGTAAAAGAATGGTCCTTCAAAGAGGAAAGCATCGATTGCTATATTTGTGCTAGAGCTTTGATTTTGAAAACATATAGAGAGCATAAAAGTAAAGTTTTGAGGAGTGTTTGTTGTTGTCAACGAATGGTAGCGGGTACTCTAACCCCCTTGCCAAACAAACCTTCAAAGAGCGGCTCCCATTTTATTTTGTTTTTGGGTGGCACTCCTTCCAACCTTTCTTTCACAAACCATGGCTAACCGAATCCTCGGGTGCCTGCCAACAATCTCATACCATGAAGGAGTGCCTTTTTATTTTAGTTTTATTATGATGACACTCCTCCCCACCTTTGCTTTCTCAAGCCATGGCTAACCGAATCCTTCGGTGCCGTCCAACAATCACATACCATGGAGGAGTGTCTATTTTTGTTAATTAATTTGGGACTGGGAAACCCATTGCCAACTCTTTCTGCAAAATTATTGGATAAGCGGATGAAGCCACTAGTCCATTGGTGAAAGTTGCCCAACAAGATTGAAAGATAAACACCACATACTTCCTCATGAGCTATAAAACATTGACACAAATCAGAGGTGATAAATTTTGAATGGTTTAAAGGTAGCACTCAAGCAATTTACTTTGGAATGGCGGAGAAATACCATGTAGTAGGTAGGTATGGTGGACACAAATGGCATGAATATTGGCTCAAGTATTTGGATGCATGAGAAGTATTCCCTCTCGATACAAGGTTTAGGCTAGCAAGGTTATTTGAAGCAAACTCAAGTATGAAATGGTGCAGCAAGACTCACATATAAACATATTGTAAACATTATAAGACTTTACATCGTCTCCTTGTTGTTCAAACACCTCAACCAGAAAATATCTAGACTTAGAGAGACCAATCATGCAAACCAAATTTTAACAAGCTCTATGTAATTATTCATTAATGGGTACAAGGTACATGATGCAAGAGCTTAAACAAGATCTATATGAGCACAACAATTGCCAAGTTTCTCATTATTCAAGACATTAGACCAATTACTACATGTAGCATTTCCCGTTTCCAACCATATAACAATTAACGAAGCAGTTTCAACCTTCGCCATGAAAATTAAAAGCTAAGAACACATGTGTTCATACGAACCAGCGGAGCGTGTCTCTCTCCCACACAAGGATGAACTTATTTAGAGAACTAAGATAACAAAACAAAAACAAAAATAAAAGCACACAGACGCTCCAAGTAAAATACATAGGATGTGACGGAATAAAAATATAGTTTCACTAGAAGAAACTGATAAGTTGTCGATGAAGAAGGGGATGCCTTGGGCATCCCAAGCTTAGATGCTTGAGTCTTCTTAAAATATGCAGGGATGAACCAGGGGCATCCCCAAGCTTAGACCTTTCACTCTTCTCGATCACATTATATCATCCTCTTCTATTGACCCTTGAAAACTTCTGCCACACCAAACTTCAAGCAAACTCATTAAAGGGTTAGTGCATAATCAAAATTCACATGTTCAGAGGTGACACAATCATTCTTAACACTTCTGGACAAAACTTCTGAAAGTTAATGGAACAAAGAAACTCATTCAACTTAACAAAAGCGGCAATGCGAAATAAAAGGCAGAAATCAAAAAATGAACAACCAGTAAGACGAATTTAAAGTCACAAGACTTGCTCAAATGGAAAAACTCAAAACTAATGAAAGTTGCGTACATATCTGAGGATCACGCTCGTAAATTGGCAGATTTTTTCGAATTTTCTATAAAACGTGCCCAGATTCGTGACAGACAGCAATGCTGTTTCTGCGCAATGATCCCAAATATAACATCAACTTTGACATAGAAACTTTACTTGGCACAAAAACATGATAAGGAGAGGTTGCTACAGTAGTAAACAACTTCCAAGACACAAATATAAAACAAAGTACTGTAGCAAAATAACACACGGGTTATCTCCCAAGAAGTTCTTTCTTTATAGCCATTAAGATGGGCTCAGCAATTTTGGTGATGCACTCGCAAGAAATAGTATTTGAAGCAAAAGAGAGCTTCAAGAGGCAATTCAAAACACATTTGAGCCTAAAATGCTTCCTATGCAAAAGAATCTTATACACAAATGAATTCATGAAGAGCAAAGTGGCAAGCATAAGAGGATAAAACATGAGTAACTTAAAGATTCTCAACATAAAGAGGGGAAACTTAATATTATTAAGATGCATATAACCATATTTCCCTCTCTCATAATAACTTTCAGTAGCATCATTGATGAAATCCACAATATACCCGTCACTTAAAACATTCTTATCATGGTTCATATGCATAGAAGTATCATTAATTTTGGCATAAGAAGAGTTATTCTCATTAATAGTAATTGGAGCAAGATTATTATCAAGAATTTGAACATGGTAAACAAGTTGCATATTAAAAGAATTGTTTTTGGCAAGCCCATCATAACTATGACAAGTTTCATAAGGATAATTGTAACATGTGTCATATACATCTCTATAGCAATTATCTAAACCTGAATATGTAATATCATCATTTTCACTAAAAGTAGATGTCTCAAATACAGGATCTTCAAGCACAACATCCCCAAGCTTAGAGCTTTCAATATCATCGTTTAAGGGGACATGAATAATGCTATCATCATTACTTTCATAATCAGTACTAAAGAGATTTTCAATATCAAAGGCAGTGTGCTCATCCAAATCATGATCACTAATATGGGTAAAGGGCATAGGAAGATCATCGTACTCAGATTCATTATTATAATAATCATTAGGAGCAACATACTTACGGTTACCTAGCGTTATCTCATTCACGCGGTTACCTCTTTCTTTTTATTCTCCTTCTTCTTCTTCTTCTTCTTCTTCTTCTTCTTCTTCTTCTTCTTCTTCTTCTTCCTTCTTTTCCTTCTTTAGGAGGAAGAGGCTTGAAGGGTGGCTTGTCCGCATAACCTGATTTTCTTTTAGAAACAATAGAAGAAACTTGGGAGGATCCCTCCTTTTCATTAATTAGTTGAAAACACACAGCGGTCCTATCATATTTTGGCAAGGTGTCATCTTCTAAAATATTTTGTATGTAAGTATTTGTATGGCAATTATTAATGCAGTAAGAAAGACAACCATGCAGGACATCATCAATATCAAGATCGTTAATATTTAACAAAGAAATTTTTCTTGATAACTCTTCACACTTCAAAAATAAGGTAAGTTCATCATGCTGATTAGGAATAATTTCATCATCACAATACAAATTTGCAGCACTCATGGGGTTTGAATTATCATTGGAGGAACATTGAAAATTAAAATGACCAACTCTATGGCAAAGTTCACAAATAAAAGGATAGAGGGCACACACTTTTTCTCCAAGATCATCTAGAGCTCTAGACCACTTTCTAGTTTTTTCATTTCTGATGGATACAATATTCATCTTCTATTTGATTAATTCCACAAGGTCTATGTATTCCACAAAAATTAACATGCTTATAGGAAATAGCATTCTTAGGAGTTTGAGCATGCTTATTGCAATCATTAACAACAATATCATTCTTCATGCAAGCCTCTTTAAAAGGTTCATGATACTTGTCAAAATTCTTTTTAGGCAATTCTAAATGAGAAGCAAAGGCTTTATAAAGATTTGCAGCAACTTGAGAGTCAAGACCATAAGTAGCACTCATATTTCAAATTTATCAGTATTCATAAAAGTTTCAATGCATTCATAATCATAGTTTATACCTGACTCTTTACCTTTGTCGTTCTCCCAATCTTCAGCGTTCTCCTTAATCCGATCAAGAAGGTCCCTTTTAAACTCTTCTTTATTGCTCGTGAATGATCCAGAACAAGTAGTATCCAGCAAGGTCTTATCTTGAAAAGAAAGTCTTGCATAGAAATTATCAATGATGATATTACCTGGAAGCTCATGATTGGGGCATTTGAGCATTAAAGTCTTCAATCTCTCCCATGCTTGGGCAATACTCTCTCCATCATGAGGCCAAAAATTATATATATGGTTTCGATCTTTGTGAATTTCACTTGGAGGATAGAACTTGGAATAAAATAGAGGCACAATATCCTTCCAATCAAGAGAGCGCCCGTCCTTCAATAGTTTATACCAATGCGCCGCTTCACCAGATAGCGATATAACAAATAATTTCTTTCTAACTTCATCCATTGAAATACTGCACACTTGAATAACCCGCATAATTCATGCAAAAACAATAAATGATTCCTAGGATGGACAGTTCCATCCCCTTCATAGCGGTTATCCATAACACGTTCAATAATTTCCATAGGTATTTTATACGGAATACTTTCAGCAGGTGGATTTAAAATATCAAAGCATCATTAGAGTTATCGCATATGGGAGATAAAGCATTATCGGAGCAAAATATTTCTTCCAAAGCGGAGGAGCTAAAAAGATTATTTTTATGTAAACTAGCTTCCCCAAGCTTAGACTTCTTCATAGCATTAGCAGTAATTGCATTCATACTAATAACATTGCTACTATCATGTAAATAAGGTTCCATAGGTTTTTTAATTTTCGCATCAAACCATCCATGTCTTAAATCAGGAAATAGAATAAAAAGGTCATTGTTGTCCATTATGCCTAACTAGTGTAAACAAGAAACAAAAAGATGTAATTGCAGAGTCTAAAGGAAATAGCTTCGAGTACACACACAATGGCGCCAGAAAAGTACTGTTACCGGAACCGGAGTGTGAGTACCTTTTACCTTTCCTCCCCGCAACGGCGCCATAAAAGTGCTTGATGTCTACGGGTGCTTCTATTCGTAGATGTGTTGGGCCTCCAAGAGCAGAGGTTTGTAGAACAGTAGCAAGTTTCCTTAAGTGGATTACCCAAGGTTTATCGAACTCAGGGAGGAAGAGGTCAAAGATATCCTCTCAAGCAACCCTGTAATCACAAAGCAAGAAGTCTCTTGTGTCCCCAACACACCAAATACACTTGTCAGGTGTATAGGTGTACTAGTTCGGCGAAGAGATAGTGAAATACAAGTAATATGGATGTATATGAGTGGTAATAGCAATCTGAATAAAATATGGCAGCGAGTAAACATGCAGCAAAATAGTAAACAAACGGAGATTCGATGCTTGGAAGCAAGGCCTAGGGATCCTGCTTTCACTAGTGGACACTCTCAACAATGATCACATAATAGGACTACTCTACATTCTTTTGTTGGATGATGAACGCATTGCGTAGGATTACACGAACCCTCAATGCCGGAGTTAACAAGCTCCACAATGCAATATTCATATTTAAATAACCTTAGAGTGCAAGATAGATCAACATAATTACACCAAGAACTAACATAGCATGCACACTATCACCATCATGCATATGTAGGAGGAATAATACACATCAATACCATCATAGCAATAATTAACTTCATAATCTACAAGAGATCATAATCATAGCCTACGCCAAGTACTCACACGGTGCACACACTATCACCTTTACACACATGGAGGAGGAATAGAGTACTTTAATAACATCACTAGAGTAGCACATAGACGATATTCAACTAGATCACATAAAGAGAGAGATGAACCACATAGCTACGCGGAGCCCTCAGCCCCGGTGAATTACTCCTCCTCATCATGGAGGCAAATGGGTGAAGATGGCGGTGGAGACGGCGCGGAGACGGCTCCGGGGCAATTCCCGTCCTACAGGTGCCGAACAGAGTTCTGTCCCCGAATCTTGATTTCGCGATGGCGGCGGCTCTGGGAAGGTTTTCTCCGTATCGTGGGTCTCCGTCGGGTTTTTAGGTCGAGAGGCTAAAAGGCGAAGAGAGGAGTCGGAGGGGCCACGGGTGCCCACACCCTAGGGGGCGCCGGGCCCGCGCCGGGTGTGGTGTGGGGCCCCCGGCTCCCCTCTCATCCCTCTCCGGCTCGGGAAGCTTCCGGGAAAAATAGGAACTTGGGCGGTGATTTCGTCCGATTCCGAGAATATTTCGTTACTAGGATTTAAACCAAAAACAAAACAAGAACGGCTTTCGGCATCTCGTCAATAGGTTAGTTCCGGAAAACGCATAATAATGACATATAATGTGTATAAAACATGTAGATATCATCAATAAAGTGGCATGGAACATAAGAAATTATCGATACGACGGAGACGTATCAAGGAGCTGTTGGGACGGCCATGGATCTGTAGGCGGAGGAGCTGTTGGGGACATATCGATATTTTTGTTTGTAAAATGAACATACTGAATGGATGACGTGACTATTTGTGTTTTCATGTGTTCGAATGAAATGTAAAGTACTATTCATACGTTTGATACATGCCTATTTTTTTTTGTTTCCTGATTTACTTACCACTGGCACATACGTGATTCGCCAGCGGTAATCCATGTTATCCCCGGCGAATAGGATAGGCGCTGGTGGTATCCTATTACCGCCGGCGAGTATGGAAAAGTGCCAGGGGTAATCTCATATTACCGCCGGCGAATATGAAAGCGCCGGGGATAACCCCTTACCACCGGCGAGGTTACCACCGGCGAATCCGAAAGTGCCGGCGGTAAGCCTTTTCAGGTCGCCGGCGGTAAGCCTTTTTCTAGTAGTGCAAGTATACATTCAACTGTGTCGGTTTTGTAAGTACAACAAAATATATTAATAAAACTTATGAACACGAGATCTAGTTTGAAGAACTCAACGCGAGAACCTCAAAAGTGAAAACGGTTCGTAATTTGAATAAACGGTTCTTAGTGCATTTCATTTTAAAAAATCGAATAACGAAATAAAAGGAAATAAAAAAGAGAAACCATCATCCTATTTTAGTTCCTCTTACAACCTGTTTGGTTGGAGGGAATTATAAGTGGGGAATGGGAGTTGAGGGACAGGGGACTAGAATTCCCTTGTTTGATTAAAGGGTATGTGAATTTAAGTGGGAAGTGGATTGGGGGTTTACAGAAGGAACTCCCACAAATTTCATCCCAAGGGACACCTTGGTAATTGACCAAGCTGAGGAAAAACAACATGTTCTATCACCCACCTCTCGATGACAAGTAACGCGTGAAACCATCAGATAATGTATAGTCGAATGAGCGATCATGAGGAGCCACAGTAATTTTCTTCCTATTGCTAGTAGCGATTCATTGCAATGTGTTGTTCGTCTGTTTGCTACCATGACACAACGAGAATGAGTTGTTTGACTAGCTAGCTAGGCAGTAGGTGACATATTAATTTCATCAGCCGACTAGAGGCTAGCCTAGCACAAGAAGGACATAGATCGTTTGGGTTGTGCAGGATGCTCCAAGAACACCGACCAGGCTGGCTACCGAGGATATTTCAGATTGTTCAAGCTACTCTAGAAGAAGTGTCCACGCATACGGCCGTAAGCCAACTGTGGTTGTCGGAGAGGTTTACGCTTATGAGGAGCAGTACTTCTTGGTGCTAGTGGTAGTTTCCATCACTAATGATGGAACCATGAAGGTGGCATGCATGACTGCAACCAGAACAACACGACGACCAGGTAGGTGGTGAGAGTGACCGCCGGCAACACCGACGTAATCGTGCGCTTGTGTAGAGGCTGATGGAGATAGAGTAGGACACACAGAAGCAGTCTAGGGAGGTGACACGACAGAACTTCTGTGTCAACTAGATGATGCCCCACGCGTTGCTGCGGAACATATTCTGAAAATTAAAGATCCTCTAATGAGAAGCCCATGAATAGGAAAAATGAATGAAAAAGAAACATAAGTGAGTATCATTGTATTGTATATTTAAGGCTAGGAAACAAAGACTTCCTAGAATCCTCTGGATAAGTATGTACTAACCAACGGGGTAACCCATCTCATATATTTGTTTGACACAAACATTGAAGTAAAAAATGCCACGAAGTAAAAAGTATGACACAATATCAATTATAAAATTTGCATTACTATATCGTCAAGAGTATTGAGCATCTTTGCAGTTACTATTGTTTGCTTTTCCTAACACCAGAGGGCAACATATGAGAAAACAATCATATGGTACTTATAGTCATTTCTGTGATTTCTTGCACTATAAAATAGAAGAAACAGAGAAACAGATAAATAGTTAACAGACCATATATGATAGTGGTGTTATTTGTATAAATGATTAATCAAGATGCTTCATCATTATCTATCGAGAACAATTTGTTTTAATTATACATGAACTTTATTTGTAGTCGCCTTGCGCTGCTCCATGTCTAACTTTTATGACAAATTGTTGAACGGGTCAGAAATAAGAGAAGCTTGTACTAAAATAAGAGTAGAAAAGATGGAAGGTCAAACCGTTAGCATTTGCGGAGGAGACAAATGGCAAGACAGTGGAGTTCTTAAGTTTTACAGGGAAAGGGCGTTAATCCAAACAGAATTAGCATATGCCCATATAGCCCTGTAGTATAAACAAAAGAAGCAACCGAAAATAGCATTTAGACCAGTGAGGTTACATCTCACCAGCCTAGAACAGTTGTAGGCCAAAATTTGAGAAAAATATCAGATAATTCATAGAAAGCGATGTTGGAGGTACTGACCGGGCTACTTATATTTTTGGCAATAATGAATAAAAGGTGCAATTCTTAACAATGTTGACAACTTCAGTTATTAGACCTTCATCAGCGCAAGCACATTTCAGATCAGAAAGAGCTTTGGTGATGCATGAAGAAATGTTTGCAATAAACTCCATCAATATAGTCTAGCATATCCCCTGAACCCGACCGAGGCAATGAATAATCCTGAGATAAAGCGGTCTTCGTGGATTTTTAAGGTTGGAATGTGTGGTCCGTTGAATGCATTGTTGGATGCCCCATTTGTGTAGCTAGTGCAGGAGAGATTTGTTCGACATCGTAGTTCTCTCAGTTATGCCAATTCTTAGTCTGATTTCTCTGAAATCTGGAAAGCGAAGTAAACAATTGCATGATGGGAGTTCAGACGTTCAGTGCAATATTTTATACTGAACAACAGCGCAGATATAGAGAATCCAATCCTTAGTCTAGTTTCCCTAATATCTCGAAACAGAACTCAAGAATTGCACGAGAGGTGATCGATTGGAGATTAAAAGATCAAGCAAAGCAATAATTAATACCTCAACTTTCCAGGCAGATTTTCTTGACTCCCTGGGATGATGAAGATTAGGCAAAGCAGGAATACCTCAGTCGCCTACAGGTCATGCGGGAGGGGCGTTGATTTTGCGTATATCTCATTGCCATCAGCGTACACATATTAGACCAATTGCTTTGGCCCAGACATCACGAGCTGCTGGTGGTTTCTGGTAGTACAGTCTGCACGCGTCCACATTCTGCTGCCCGCCGCCGCCGGTCTGCACTTTCAGCACGGGAGAACGGAGCAGATCAGTGTATGCCTCTTTGACGTGGGAGTCAACGCATCAGAAGTTGGGACTGATTGGCGGCGGCCCTAGATCTTCTTGGCCTTGGAGGAACAGGTGATGGCGAGGCAATTTGTGAGGGCTGGAGGCGCATCGTGGATTGGGAGGACGGGAGGGGAAGCGTTGAGAAAGGGAAGGCGAGCACATAGGTGTATTAGAGCTGCCTTCATCGGGCGGTTTCAGGAGAATTAATGGTGAGGAGGCCTTGCGTCGCATTGGGAGCATTTGTATCCATGAATCATAGTAGCGACAGCGGTTAGCCGAGGAAGAGGAACAGAGGAGAATGAACATGCAGGGTTAGGAAACGGGCCAACCCTGCGGGGGTTAGCATCTCTCGTTCGGAAGTGGGGCTGGGAACAACGCGCGGAGGTGAAATTTGTTAATAAGGTGACGTGGCTCTCTGTGAAGTCAGGAAAATGGGGCCATCTATTAAGAAAGAGAAGATACGATGGAAAACACAATCCTGCCGACCTAGACTAGGATTTTTTTTTTCTTTTTTTTTCCTGTTACTGTGGTTTCTAGCATATCGGTTTGGTCGGATTTTTCTCTCTTACTTAATGAAATGGTAGTGCTCCTACCGGTTACTCAAAAAAAATGGAAAACACGATCGACCAACAAAAAATAACCTCACTCAGTTCCCCTATTAAATCCCACATCATACCAAACTAAAAATCAACTACCCAAGCCTAATCCCCTAGCTAAGTCCCCCCTTCAAATTTATTCCCTATAGTTGCCAAACACATTAGACTAGTCATAGTGGGAAGTAACATAGAGTAGTAACATGCACATGTTACTACTCTATGTTACTATCTTCATAGTGGTTAGTGACATCAAATTAGTATCATAGATGTCTTCATTAATTAGCTTGTAGACTCATTGTATTTTGGAAAATATGATGTTACAGTAACTAGCTATGTTACTCCATTCTCATCTCTCCTCATTAACTCGGTGCCACATAAGCAAATTTGGTGAGTTGGATACTTAGTTACTCCCACTATGAGTAGTCTTAGGGCGGCCCCAATGCACGTATCTAAACTACCGTATCTTGTTTTTCATCTCACTTTTTGTCAAAACGTCCCAGCGCATTGTATCTAATTTTGTAAAACGTGGGCCCAGCCATCGCCCAATTAAATGGGCTTTCTATGGTTTCCTCGTGAGCTGGTTGGCCGAGCGTAATTGCTGCATCGGATTTAATGGCAAGAGCCGTATCTTAAATAAGATACCATGATACTCTCTCTCCTATTTAATTACACCTCCACGTTGGATTCTTTCCTAACTGGCTCAAATTAGATACGATCCTAGTCATCGCGTTGGGAGCGCCCTTATGGTAAGTGGCAGTGGCAAGTAATGAAACTAAGTGCCAAGTCTTTGGTAGGGTGGGATCAAGTGTGTGGTTTCCGAGGAAAGAAACAAAGAATCGATAGAAATAACGAAACAAGTAAAAAGAGTAAACCATAGACGAAAACAAAACAAACACAACATGAATTGTTGCTGCGGCGAACACAACGGACGATATAAATACACGATACAGTTAGACCAAATACTACAGTTCCATTAGAGCAAGTACAATAAATCCTAGTCAGCTGGCTACAAGAATTAAAATAATATATTTATGTATAGTTGGAGGAGAGAGAAGAGGAGATAGAATGTAAGTGGGCTCTTATGCAAGAGCTAGCTCTAGCACGTGCTCCTAGGCAAGTTGTCTCAATGAAAGGTGAGTCATCCATTGAGAAAGTAGTACATTCTTATAGCCAACTATTGTACTTGTTGGCTATAAGTTGGCTATAGATGACATGACATATTTCTTATAGCCAACAAACAGCTATAATATTGAAATTTCTCTTAAGAGCAAGTACAATAAGTCCTAGTCAGCTGGCTATAAGGATTAAAATAATATATTGTTACCTAGTATGAGAGAGAGAGAGAGAAGATTTGTTAATCTTACGCAAGAACAAATTTAGACGCTTCCAAGTGAATGGTGCCATGCCCCAATAAAATAGTACAATTTTATAGCTCACTATCAGATATGGCACGATAACTATAGATAACATGATAATTGGCTTAGAAAGACAATAGATCCAATAATTACTATAAGACATTAAATAATATATCTTAGATGAGTTGGAGGAGAGAGAAGGGAGAGAGAAGAGAGGGGCTACTATGCACATAACTCAGACGCGCTTCTAAGAATTTGTAGAGTGAAAATTTAGTAAGAAAGTATCACATAAACAACTATTATACATGTTATTATATGATGACTACAAACGACACGATCTTCGTTATAGCAACAATAATACTATCGGATCGCTTATACCAACAACTTACTATTGAACTTGCTCTAAGATAGGTATGAAACAGGGTTTGCCAAGCGAACTGGCCGTAAAATTTAGAGGCCCATCCAGCTGGCAATCACACACACGGACTAGTATTTAGGCTGGTGCCGCAGCCAATCAGCGTTTACCGCCACGCAGACCACAAACCCACAAAGCAACGTTTGCTCCGCAGAAGATCCGGCGCGCATATGACGCACGCAGTGACGTTAATTGCGCAAGTTGCGGTCTGCCGGTGCGATCCAGCTGTCACCGCCAATCGCCAACCGCCACGTGCAACAAATCTCGTCCGTCCAAGACCGACGACTCCATCTCGACCGTCCACCTCGCGATACCGGACAATAAATACCTCGCCTCGGCATATTTGCAGAACCAGACCAAAAGAATCCCAACCAAGGCAGATCTAGATTAGATGAACACGCCTCCTCCTCCTCCACCAAATCCCAACCACCGACGGATCGGAAGTTGAGTTCGCGCCATGATCGGAACTCGATTCGATCTCGGTACGGTGAGCGGTGAGCCTCTCCACCATGATTTATGCGCAACCCCCCGTGTGCAATTTCCTGCGCAGGTTCCTCGGGTCCAGCGGAGGGTCGGGCTTCCGGCGATCTGTTGAAGCTAGATGATCGGAGGCGGAACGGAACCTTCAGATCTGCCCGTCCGGCGATCCAGATCCGTTGCTGGTGAGCAACTTTGACCCCGGTCTTGCTCTGTTTCTTCACGATTTAGCTGTAGTTTCGTTGGAATCATGTACGGATCTGTGAAATCTAACTATGTCGGCGGATTTGACTTTGCAGATCTGATTGCTCACGGCGGATCTCGGCTGTACCCGGCGTGCTGGAGCTGACGCGGCGGCGAGGACGGGCTTTCTCCGGCGAGTTCGTGGGATCCAGGATCTACCGGCTGCGACGTCGACGACGACTCTTTGTAATAATTATTCGGAAGAACTTTCGATAATTATTAGATCCAAGATGTCGGAGGAGACTGCAAGGTAAGGGCCGTGTAACAAGCGAGGTGCTTGTGGAAAAAAGAGATGTGACAAACCTAGAGGCCTTTGCCATGTTGGGTGCGCTCGCATGGCAGGCCGCCACAGTAATAAAGATGATTGTTGTGTCTCGGGGGGAGATCGCACGGGGGTTATTTTTATTCTAGCCCCGGGTTCTCCCCCCTGTGTCCTGGTGTCCCTTGCTGTGTGCTCGCGACAACCGATCCCACTTGCCTGGCACAACGAACTACCGTCGCGATTCGATCATGGAGCAACCGACCATACTGCAAAGGTACAACCGCTAATTTACAGCTAAAGTTTACCTAAGCATGTAGAAGAAGCTGAGATATCATTCATCGTCTGTGGTCGATTCATAGTTCGGTGACATGTTGAGTTCATTATAGGCACACATAATCCAGCTAATTTGTACCCACAGCACATCACAGCAATCGACACTAATTGTAATACATTTTTGAGATATAACTATGGCACAGAACCATCACAAGTTTTTATATACTATATATATATATTATTTTGTCAATTGAGATTTATTTGGTTCATATAATACATACCTATTTATATTATCATTTTTATCTATGATGTGTTGGATTATTTCCCATAATCCCCTGTAATATTTCTGAAGTATTTATTTGGCAAGAGCTGTATATTTGATGGATACTGTATACTAGCGTTCTCTTAATGCAATTTGTAGTTGCAATTTGTAGCTATAGGTTATACGAGGTGATTCATGTAGCTTGCTCAGCAGTACCGTGGCAATTAGCCAACCTGAAAGATGGGTATGCTGCTGCTCTTTGGCCTGTTTAGAGCTATATCTTCCCTGGCTGAATCAACTGGAGAAGCCTTTTTTGGAATCTACTACACAAGCTGTCGCCTACTACCTATCAGAACTGGTTTTTGCTTACTGAAGATATGGAATTACATAATACAGATCTCCTATTATTTAATCATTCATTTTTATACCCTGTTATTTGGAGATCCTATTTAAATCGATGAAGCATTTTTGAATTATCAGCCAGGTTGCTGAATATAGATATTTTGATGCATTTGAATCTGTGCGAATCAGTTTGTACTGAAGGTTGGTTTTTTGATAATATGTCAAAATACTTGTTAGGATTATAATACCCTGAGATCTTGATGATGAATTTTACAGAATTAGCCATTTAATTCCGTGTACTATGTCTACAGTATTAGTTTGTTATTTTCATTACAATGTTATGCTTAGAGTTATCTTAGCTGGATATAAATAGTTGTTGAACTATATGCCAAGTTGCTTAACAGTTGCATAGTTGTTGAATTATAAGTTGCTTAATATGATAATTATGCTGCGTTTGAACTCTGCAATTCATTTCGTCAGGTGATCTTTTCTTTAGAAGAGTTCACATTGATGCGAATTTAGTTCCATTATGATATTCAATATGCATTCTCCCATTGTGTACTTCTGCAATCGTGGATCTTTTCTCTGTTTGGAGAGATTCTCCGTGGATTTTCTTAAATCCCGGATTGAAGGTGGTTCAATCCCACAAAGATTCTTTAGTTCGAACCTGTAACCAAAATCTTTCGCAATTTTTTTTAGTCAATATACTAATGTAGATTTTTTATAATAGATGTCAATAGTACTTACTAAATTTTAAGTTAAGCGTCACAAAGTTTGACTTTGACTAAATCTGAAACGTGAACTAAATTTTAATTCAAGGTTACTGTATTATTACAAAGAGTCGTCGTCGACGTCGCAGGAGGTAGAACATGTCAGTTCCTGGATCCCACGAACTCGCCGGAGTCCAAGACAATGCCTTCTCAGGCTGACCAAGTTTCACCATCTTTCTCTTCTTGATGGTTCGTCGACAAGGAGAGTCGTGTGGGACACGGCTTTGTGCTATCTTTTTGGACGAGTTGTTCCTTGGAGGGGCACGACTTCGCTTGGGACACGGGTCTAGCTTTGGCAAGTTCTTTCGTGTTGTGTTGTTTTGTGGTGGTGGTTGTCTTCGGACTAGTCGGTGTGGAGTTGTTACTATGCTTGTTGCTTGCAGCGAGTGGTTGTGTTTCTGTACTCAAACCTTTGTCTTCTATAAAAATATGGTTTGGCTTTAGCGTACTTTCGAAAAAAATTTACTTATAGTTACAGTTGAATAGAAGGATGAATCGTGATAGTCGACGACGCCCTTGAATCATTCTCACGGCCACCCCACACGGGAGCGGCTTCTCCGCCAATCGATCATCACTTGCATACAAAAGCCCCTTTTCCAATGGAAACCTGGGGAAATACAGTTGCTCAATTCATTCGATTTCGAAATAGCGTATAAAGTGATTCTTGCAATTTCACTAATTTGTTGAACAATATTAGTTGCAGGAATATCTAACAAACCATGCAAAGTAATTGAAAATAAAATTGTTTTCAGTGTTGGTATTATGTGTCACAAATGCACACCTATGAGAGAAAATGGGAATTCACAATGCTGAAGGAATTTGCTTTGCAGCCTACTCACTCCATTGATGTTGGTGTTGTAGATAATCTGCCGTGCAGGTGTATTGGAAGGGAGGCAGATGGCCTGATCAAACGGCCAGGCAATGGTTCGACAATTCGGGTGTGGCATGACCCTTGGATCCCTAACAACTACAAGAGTTAATGGTCGATCAAAAGGGTAGCTGGAATTGCTACCATTTGAGCCAATTAGTGGCAACCTTGCTTTGTTGATGAATGTTGACACACATATTTGGTTACATACATCATACTTAGTCTTTCTCACATTAAAGGATGTAGCAAATAGGTTCCACTCGCCCCTTGCTATTGATGGTAAAAAATGAAAGGCAGTATTACAACTATTGCTCTATTACAAGTTTTTTCGCAACTTCTCTCAACTGGTTCTGAATAGTATGCTTGGTTTGTCTTGAAACAATGTCATATGGAGAACCTATATTTTCCATAATGAACTTAGTATTTCAGCTCATGCAAGTGTAATGTCATTAGCCTGTACTTGTCATGAATACATATATAGAGTGAAACAGGTTAATACTATATAAATAAAGAAAACATAATATCTAAACGTTGATGTTGCCGTGTCACAACTAACATATTTTTATTGTGAGTTTAATGTTCAAGTTATAGTTTCTTGTCGTTGTTGCATATGATTTACCTAACAAAACTGTTCGATGGTCAGATTGTTTTGTTCTTACATTCTTGAGCAGGATTGTGTGCTCAGCCTTAAAGCTCCATTGCAAGTAATACAAGTAGGGGCTTCAACTGGGTGAAATTGTGGGGGCACTTTACCAAATAAAATTATGCACTTCCTTAGAAGTACGGCTAGAGATAGTTTAGAGGGGAATGGAGGTGGAGACTAGATGCCCCCATCTGTTACAAGCTACTCCCTCCGTCCCAAAATGTAAGACGTCTAAAGATTGGTCAAAAGTCAAACATTACAAACTTTGACGAAGTATTTAGGAAAATATATTTAGATCTAGAATATCGAATGGGCATATTAAGAAAATATTCTTGATGGTGAATCTATTGATGTTGGTTCAGTATTGTAAATGTTCATATTTTTATGTATAAACTTGGTCAAACTGAAAAACGTTGACTTTTGTCTAATCCTTAGGCGCCTTACGTTTTGGGACGGAGGGAGTATAGATGAAGACAAGTTCAAGATGGTTTAACCAATCCAGAGATCATTGCAATTATTAGAAGAAATAAGGGGAAAGCTTGCTAAATGCCAAACTGCCAATTCTCTGTTTGATGAAAATTTTAAACTGGAAGAGAAGAAGAAGGCCACTATATGCTGTCGCTTTTGGATATGATTGTGGGCGGATAGAAACAAGGCTTAACGTTGGAGGTAAGGTAAGAACTCCTGAGAAAATTGACTCGTCTATTTTTGTTCATGTTATGGAGAACATGTCTCTTAAGGACAGGAGAAATGATGTTATGATCCAGATCAATCCAAAGTGGAATGTACCAATGCATACTTATCTGAAGGTCAGTACTGATGGCGTGAGACTTCTCTTTGTGGAGGATATGGCTTTGTAGTTAGAAACGACTGGGGTTCACGCAGAGGCTCTTGCATCACTCCAGGTTGTGCCCATTACTTCAATGACAGTGGCGGACTCAAAATTTTCATCAAGCCTAGGCGCATTGTAAGTTCGGATGAATTTTCATCAAAATATTTATTAAAATTTTCATCAAAGTAGGCTGCGCTGCCGGCCGGAATCCTAGACACGTACCCGGGCTTAGGGCCGGTTGGGTACGCCTATGGCTATGGGTTGCAACAAGGTGCTGGAAAGAAATGCTAGTGTCCTGAAGCAAGCCATAATGGCAGATATTTACGACCTCTCACCGCTTGGAGTTATCTTCAGAGAAATCAAAGCCTTGTTAAATGTTGCTTTGATAGTGTAAAAACTCTATGTCTAAGGTTCTATAACTCTGTAGATAATGGCAACCAGGATTTGGGCTGACCATCTATAGCCGCAAAAAAAAAAAAATACACCTTAGTTTGTATTTAACCTATGTGTTGGCGATTTGTCCAGTGTAATAATTTATGAAATGGTATAGTGTCCCTTAAAAAAAGTTCTTAATATGATTTCAAACCGTCATATGCTTAGCATCAACCATTAGGTGTGCTGATTGGCATGCATCTGAACATTGAGGAGGGATAAGATTGGGACTCAAACGACCGGCGAGGAGCTGCCCCATGGGGCAGCCCAGCCTCTGGTATTTGTTTATTCACCCATGGTCTTTGCTAATTGCTAGTATTTTCATTGTCCGTGGAAGTGAACAACTAATGATGTTGTTCAACCAGATAGTTACTGAGTACTACACTCCAACTTACAGTATTTGATCTGATGGCAAAGAATGCGTTGCAGAAAACACTGTCTATTCTGTTCGGTTTCAACAAACAAAATTGAGTAACAGTAAAATTGAACTACCTACAGCCCCTCACAGCGTTTTGGCTGCCTGTACCGTCCGATTAGCTCATCTAATGGTCGTCATCAACTCACTAATCCTGAATCGTCATTGAGCATGTTTTTTACTCTGTGTTCTCACATTATATAGGCCAGCGCTGGGCTGCTACTCCGGAAATTGAGCTAGTCGGTTCTTGGCTATTTGGGCCTAATTTCCGCAATGCTGCCCATCAAAATAAGCAAGGGACTATCTATTTGGCAATCGAGTGTTTTCCTTTTAGGCATCACTCGAAAAATTGAACCAATCAGAACGTTACAGCTGTCGAACAGGTACAGCTGTTTGTCTGCAGTCAAAAAAGACCGAAAAAGTTCTTTTCTGGTTCTTTTGTCCGGCCCGTTTTCTGACAAAGCTGAAAAGCAACAAACCTATTGTCCCTGCTTCTCTTCTTGCAACACAAGAAAACAACACAAAACTTCTAGAAACTACTACAGATCTGGACGAAAAAAGAGAAGGGAAAAGAACACAATAAAGGGGAAGCCACTTCACCCCCAGATCTGGACGAGGGAGAGCCTCAACAGAGGGGAGGAGGAGAGCAGTGTTCTTACCAGATCTGTTGCAGGAGAGGAGGACAAGAGCACAGGATGGAAGATGATGATGTTGATGGAGGAAAAACCCAAGCTGTTGATGCAGATCCTGGTTTGGAGAACCAGCAAGCTAGCCAGGTTTGTCTGTTCTTCCCTGATCCTTGCCTGTTCTTCTACCTTTTCTGCAAGAACAAATATTTGATTTTCCATGAGAAACCAGCAAGAAGAAATTTCATCATACGTCTTCCTGTATTTCTTGCTGTTCTGCTACTTCATGTTCTGCTACTTCTATGAAGAAACTAATTGCACTAACAACATAGTATAGGAAAATGTTTTGCTGTTCTGCTACTTCTATGAAGAACAAAAGCACTTGTCACATATATTTGGCTAGAAAACTGGCATACACTGACAGGAATTCTAGAAAATTGTTCATATACTGCTAGTTGTATGTAGAAAATGGTTCAGCTAGAAAACATAGACAGGATATACAGGGGGAATGATTTTCCTAAAAACTAGCATACACTGACTGCCGAAAAATGCAAGAAAACATTCACAGGATACACAGGGGAGATGATTTTCCTAGAAAACTAGCATACACTAACATGCCAAAAATATACTAGAAAAACATTGACATTCATAATACAGACCAGTGTGTGTGTGCACAAAAACAGAGCATTTTGCACCTATTCAAACAAAACAGAGCATTTTGCATCTATTCAAACAAACTGTGAGTGTGTGTGTTGTCCGTTAGGAGGGCGCGGGGAGGAGTTGATCACATGACTAACATAGTAGGAGCTCTCTGGGAAGTACATGTCCTAGTTACATGTGCTACTGTGGCATGCAAATACATAATTTGTATCAAGTATCTGATATATACAAGACAAAGATGTTATCTCTTTTTTAAAAGAAAGTGAAACACACTCTGGATCAGCTACAACACAGTCAAACATTGATACAAAAATATGTATAAACTAGATATGTCCTCAAGAGGTAGAATGATAACTGAAGCAAGAATCATGGAAATTTTAATTTTGGTCCTAAAGCTATCAGTGTTGACATAGCATGCTATATATTGTGTTCTGTCATTGGATTGCTTATGCGGGGAAACCATTGTTGTATAGCCAATACATTGTTGTATAATCTAGTGGATATCATTGAAAGCATGTCACACAGGAAAAAAAATGATTTCTCCTAGAAACTAGCATACATTGTTTGTCAAAATACACATGAAGGACACTGACAGGTCATTCACATACACATTATTGTGTCTGAATTTTTAATATGTATGCATACCAACTGGTTTATTATTGAGTATGATACATCATATGATACACCAACTAATCTTTACTGATAGTAAAAATGCAATCATCTTTGATTGAACAACATACTCACCTCATGTAAATTTACATGACAGAGAATGTAAGCATCATGTGTTTGAAGAAAGTGTATTTCAGTACTGTCTTTGATGTTCTCCCCAATATTCTGAAATCTAATAAAAAGAAATGGAAATTTACAGGGTCAGTATACACAGCTAATGCAGGACATGATATTTCTTGGAAGTCAAGGAGATCCTTCTTTACAGAACATGTCATACTTGGAACTGCTTGGTGTGGGTCCATCAAATGAGGTGGGTGTCATGGGAAAGAAGTAAATACACATTGCATATTTCAAAAAACCCATTTAATCTTTTTTGTTTGTTGTTTACATTACAAAATGAAAACATGCTGGACACACAGGACGTACACCATGATGTTCGATTGGCTGATTGCATAATTGAAGGAAAAAGATCCGACATTGGACTTCTGGATGATAATCCATGGGGAGTTGGTTTGTTTGAAAACATGGGAATAGAAGAGGTAAACTACCAAGTTCAAAACTCATGTGCTGTTTCTAGTGATTAAAAAGTGAAAAATGCCTTAGATGAAGAAAATTTCCTTTACCTTAATCATTTCTTCACAGGTAGTATGTGAAGAACCGCAATTTGGTGCTCCCGAAACTGGAAGTTCACAGAGTGCTAACAAAGAAGCTACATCGGATGCTAGTGCTGAATGCTCTCATCAGAGGATATTGAAGATTTCTTTGAAAATGAAAGAAGGAAAGCAGAAGGTGTTACTGAAACCAACATAGAAGAAGATTTGAAACCTTGTATGGGGATGAAGTTCAGTACCAAAGAAGAAGGGCAGCAATTTTTCAACTTCTACTCCAGTGTTGTTGGTTTCTCTGTTGCTGTTGTCAACAGTTATAGAACAACAAGTAAGAAACGCAACAATGAGATAACTAAAGTTGTTATGCAGTGTAACAAGCATGGTAGGACATTAGAAGTTGATAGAGAGCAGTTGGTGCCTCAAAGGAGAAGCACAGTCATAACAAAGACAGGTTGCAAAGTGGAAATGCGGATTACGGAGAAGAACAAAGTTTGGGAAATTACCCGGTTAAATCTTGAACACAACCATGAGCTTTCACCAAATAGCAGGTTCTTCCGGTCTCACAAGTACATGTCACCTGAAGAAAAAGATCTCATAAGGACACTGAAGTACACTAACACTCCTACAGGCAAGATTGTTGATATCTTAGCATATGTGAGAGGCGGAATTGGATGTTTGCCTTACACAAAGAAGATGGTCAGTAATTATGGCACTGAAATAAATAAAGAGTTACATAATACTGACATGATGGAAGTAGTAAAAATGTTCAACAAGAAACAGGCAGACAATCCTGGTTTCTACTATTCGTTTCAGTTGGACAGTGACAACAAAGTTAGAAGCATGTTCTGGTCGGATCAGAAATCAAGGTTATACTATGAGCAATGTGGGGATTGTCTTAGTTTTGACACAACCTTCCTTACAAACAAATACAATCTTCCATTTGCGCCATTTGTAGGAGTTTCACCTCATGGGAACACATATTTGTTTGCATGTGCTTTCATTGTCAATGAAAAAGCGGACACCTTCAAATGGTTGTTTGAGCAATTTTTGACAGCAATGCATGGTGTTCCACCGGTGTCAATCATAACTGATGGAGACAGAGGTATGAAAGCTGCAATAGAGGAATTTTTCCAAATGCTTTCCACAGATGGTGTCTTTTTCACATCAAGAAAAAAGCAGATGAGAAAATCACTACAGGTTTTCAAGCCAATGAAGGATTGTATGAAGATTTTCAAGACATCATTGACAACTCTTTGACAGTAGAAGAATTTGAGTCACTTTGGCAGGAAATGATTCAGAACCATGGAGTTGAACATATTGAATATTTTGGAACACTTTGGGAAAACAAGCAGTACTGGGCACCCGTTTATTTCAAATCAAGGTTTTTCCCATTTATTCAGACAACTGCCAGAAGTGAAGGTACTAATGCTATCTTCAAAAGAGGTGTTGGTGTTAGTGTGACAAGTTTCATGAGAGAGTATCAAAGGATTCTAGACACCATACATGATAGAGAGGATGAATGCGAACACAGATAGAGGAACAAGAAAGTTGCTGAGGACAAATATTGGTCTAAGTTATACTATGAAAGACAAGCACACCACTATTATAACATTGGTATTTTCTGGAAATTCCAATGGATTCTACAAGATATTACAAGGCTGCAGCTACACGAGCAAGAAAAGGATAAAATATATGTTGTTTTCCAGGCAGCTAATTATCCTCTGAAAGAGCACAGGCCAAGGAATTTTGTTGTGCTTGTTGATACAGTTGCTCAAGATTACTCTTGCATATGTTGTAAATTTCTGAAAGATGGCATTCTGTGTTCACATATTTTGAAAGTTATGGTTCATTTGAACATACCTGAAATTCCAGAGAAGTATTTCATTGATCGTTGGAGGAAAAGTTGATGAAGGTTCAGTTGATCAAAGAGCCAGAGATACATGGAGATAACCCTACGCTTATGTTCAATGTACTGTCGAAAAGGATCGTTCGAACAGCTTCAACTGCTTCAAAGAAGAAAGAAAGTATAGTTACCTTCTGCAAGAAATAGATAGAATAGAGAAAGTTATGATTGACATGGACAATGTGGATGCACAATCAACAGATGCAGTAAATATGACTACAAGGACAGTAACAAATGTTAGCTCAGGGAATGATGGTGATGCTACATCTGCGAACATTGAGCTACAAGACCCTGATACGTCTCCAACGTATCTATAATTTCTTATGTTCCACGCTACTTTTATGACAATACTCACATGTTTTATACATACTTTACATCATTATTATGCATTTTCCGGCACTAACCTATTAACAAGATGCCGAAGCGCCAGCTTGTTTTCTGCTTTTGGTTTCAGTAAATCCTACAAAGGAAATATTCTAATTGGACGAAATCAATGCCTGGGTCTTATTTTTCCACGAAGCTTCCAAGACCGAAGGAGATACGAAGTGGGGCCACGAGGCCCGTACCCATAGGGTGGCGCGCCAACATGGGGCCTGCGCGCCCTATGGTGTGGGCCCCGCGCCGCCTCCAACCCTATGCTTCCGCCTACTTATAGCCTTCGTCGCGAAACCCGTACCGAGAGCCACGATACGGAAAACCTTCCAGAGACGCCGCCGCCAATCCCATCTCGGGGATTCAGAGATCGCCTCCGCACGGAGAGGGGAATCATCACCGGAGGGCTCTACATCATCATGCCCGCCTCCGATTGATGCGTGAGTAGTTCATCCTTGGACTATGGGTCCATAACAGTAGCTAGTTGGTTGTCTTCTCCCCTTGTGCTATCATGTTTAGATCTTGTGAGCTGCCTAACATGATCAAGATCATCTATTTGTAATGCTACATGTTGTGTTTGGTGGGATCCGATGAATATAGAATATTATGTCAAGTTGATTATCAATCTATCATATATGTGTTGTTTATGTTCTTGCATGCTCTCCGTTGCTAGTAGAGGCTCTGGCCAAGTTGATACTTGTAACTCCAAGAGGGGTATTTATGCTCGATAGTGGGTTCATGCCTCCATTGAATCTGGGACAGTGACAGAAAGTTCTAAGGTTATGGATGTGCTGTTGCTACTAGGGATAAAACATCAATGCTTTGTCTAAGGATATTTGTGTTGATTACATTACACACCATACTTAATGCAATTGTCTGTTGTTTACAACTTAATACTGGAAGGGGTGCGGATGCTAACCTGAAGGTGGATTATTTAGGCATAGATGCATGCTGGATGGCGGTCTATGTTCTTTGTCGTAATGCCCTGATTAAATCTCATAGTAATCATCATGATATGTATTGAATATTTATTTGTCAATTGCCCACCTGTAATTTGTTCACCCAACATGTTATTTATCTTATTGGAGAGACACCACTAGTGAACTGTGGACCCCGGTCCATTCTTTTACATCTGAATACAATCTACTGCAATCATTGTTCTCTACTGTTCTTTGCAAACAAACATCATCTTCCACACAATACGTTTAATCCTTTGTTTTCAGCAAGCCGGTGAGATTGACAACCTATCACTGTTGGGGCAAAGTATCTTGATTATGTTGTGCAGGTTCCACGTTGGTGCCGGTTTCACTGGTGTTGCTCTGCACTACACTCCTCCACCAACAACCTTTACGTGTTCCTTGACTCCTACTGGTTCGATAACCTTGGTTTCATACTGAGGGAAACTTGCTTCTATACGCATCACACCTTCCACTTGGGGTTCCCAACGGACGTGTGCTTCACGCGTGTCAAGCTAAATTTCTGGCGCCGTTGCAGGGGAGATCAAGACACGCTGCAAGGGGAGTCTTCCACATCCAATCTCTTTACTTTGTTTTTGTCTTGCTTTACTTTACTTTATTTTCTTGTTTGCTTTATATCAAAAACACACAAAAAATTAGTTGCTTTACTTTCTGTCTTGTTTACTTGTTCTATATCAAAACACAAAAAAATTAGTTACTTGTCTTTACTTTATTCTATTTGCTTAGTTTACTTTTATTACTGCTATAATGGGTACTCCTGAAAATACTAAGTTGTGTGATTTCACTAGCACAAATAATAATGATTTTATAAGTACTCCTATTGCTCCACCTGCTACTACAGCAGAATTCTATGAAATTAAACCTGCTTTACTGAATCTTGTTATGAGAGAGCAATTTTCTGGTGTTAGTACTGATGATGCTGCTGCCCATCTTAATAATTTTGTTGAACTTTGTGAAATGCAAAAGTATAAAGATATAGATGGTGATATTATAAAACTGAAATTGTTTCCTTTCTCATTAAGAGGAAGAGCTAAAGATTGGTTGCTTCTTTGCCTAAGAATAGTATTGATTCATGGACTAAATGTAAAGATGCTTTTATTGGTAAATATTATCCCCCTGCTAAGATTATATCTTTGAGAAGTAGCATTATGAACTTTAAGCAATTTGATAATGAACATGTTGCTCAAGCATGGGAGAGAATGAAATCTTTGGTAAAGAATTGCCCTACCCATGGACTAACTACTTGGATGATCATCCAAACCTTTTATGCAGGATTGAATTTTTCCTCAAGGAACCTATTGGATTCAGCTGCTGGAGGTACTTTTATGTCCATCACCTTAGGCGCCGCAACAAAGCTTCTTGATGATATGATGATCAATTACTCTGAATGGCACACTGAAAGAACTCCTCAAGGTAAGAAGGTAAATTCTATTGAAGAAACCTCTTCTTTGGGTGATAAGATTGATGCTATTATGTCTATGCTTGCAAATGGTAGATCTCATATTGATCCTAATAATGTTCCTTTAGCTTCATTGGTTGCTCAAGAAGAGAATGTTGATGTGAATTTCATTAAGAATAATAATTTCAACAACAATGCTTATAGGAATAATTATGGTAACAACAACTATAGGCCATATCCTTCTAATAATGGTAGTGGTTATGGTAATTCTTACAACAATAATAAGAGTGTACCCTCTGGTCTTGAAGTCATGCTTAAAGAATTTATTAGTACACAAACTGCTTTTAATAAAACTGTTGAAGAAAAGCTTGGTAAAATTGATGTTCTTGCTTCTAAGGTTGATAGTCTTGCTCTTGATGTTGATCTTTTAAAACTTAAAGTTATGCCTGAGGAAGTTAAAGATGCTAGGTTTGCTAAAACAAATGCCATCCAAGTTCAAATTAATGATAATATAAGAATGTTGGCTGAATTGCATGCTAGGTGGGATAGAGAAGAAAAAGAAAAACTTGCTAAAGAGAATAATGTAGCTAAAGTTTGGACTATTACCACCACTAGTAATGTTGATTCTTCACATGTTGCTACACCTCCTACTATCAATGGTAAAATAATTGGTGTTGGCAATGTTTCTACTCCTAGTGCAAAGCGTGCAAAATTGCCTGAAACTGCTGAAACTGTTTGTGATAAAAGTGCTGAAATTTTTCAGAATGCTGTAGATCATAATGGTTTAGATTTTGATGATTGTCATATTACTGAAGTTATAAAGTTCTTACAAAAACTTGCTAGAAGTCCTAATGCTAGTGCTACAAATTTAGCCTTTACAAAACATATTACAAATGCTCTCATTAAAGCTAGGGAAGAGAAATTAAAACTTGAAGCTTCTATTCCTAGGAAGTTGGAAGATGGTTGGGAGCCCATCATTAAGATGAAATTCAATGATTTTGAATGTAATGCTTTATGTGATCTTGGTGCAAGTATTTCTGTTATGCCTAAGAAGATTTATGATATGCTTGACTTGCCACCATTGAAAAATTGTTATTTGGATGTTAATCTTGCTGATAATATATGCTACAAAGAAACCTTTGGGGAGGTGATAACCCACAAGTATAGGGGATCGCAACAGTCTTCGAGGGAAGTAAAACCCAAATTTATTGATTCGACACAAGGGGAGGTAAAGAATACTTATAAGCCTTAACAACTGAGTTGTCAATTCAGCTGCACCTGGAAAAGCACTAGCTAGTAACAGGGGTGATGTGAAAGTAGCAGTAATATGAGAGCAGTAGTAACAGAATAACAAAGCAGTAATAGCAATATGAGAGCAATGGCACCAGAAAATAGTTGATACTACTTCCAATGACATGTAGAACGAGTATATGATGATGCGAGATGGACCGGGGTTCCCAGCTATCTACACTAGTGGTAACTCTCCAATAACAAGTGTTGGGTGAACAAATTACAGTTGGGCAATTGATAGGATTGAAATAGCATTAAGACAGAACATCAAGATTATTAATCATGTAGGCATGTTTTCCATATATAGTCATACGTGCTCGCAATGAGAAACTTGTACAACATCTTTTGTCCTACCAGCCGGTGGCAGCCGGGCCTCTAGGGAATCTACTGGAAATTAAGGTACTCCTTTTAATAGAGTACCGGAGCAAAGCATTAACACTCCGTGAAAACATGTGATCCTCATACCTACGCCTTTCCCTCTCCGGTTGTCCCAATTTCTGTCACTTTGGGGCCTTTGGTTCCGGACATAGACATGTGCATACAACTTGTAGATACAATCTAAGCAATAAATATAGAGCTTAAATCTAAGATCATGCCACTCGGGCCCTAGTGACAAGCATTAAGCATAACAAGATTGCAGCAACAATAACTTCACAAACTTTATAGATAGACTAATCATAATGTAACAATCCATCGGATCCCAACAAACACAACACCGATTACATCAGATGGATCTCAATCATGTAAGGCAGCTCATGAGATCATTGTATTGAAGTACATGGGGGAGAGAATACCAACTAGCTACAGCTAGAACCCGTAGTCCATGGGGGAACTACTCACGGAGCATGATGGAGGCGGTGGCGTTGATGGAGATGGCTTCCGGGCACTTCCCCGTCCCGGCAGGTGCCGGAACAGAGACTTCTGTCCCCCGAATTGAGGAGCGCTGGCGGCGCGCCCCGGAGTCTTTCTGGAGTTTCGTCAATCGGTATTGCGTTTTTAGGTCGAAAGGGATTTTATAGGCGAAGAGACGGAGTCGGAGGGGGCACGGAGGCCGCCAGACAGGCGGCGCGCCCCCTTTGGCCGCGCAGCCACATGTGTGGGCCCCCTGGCCCTCCTCTGGTCCCCCTTTGACTTTCTGGAAGGTTCCGGGAAAGGAGGTTGGGTCTTCGCTTCCGAATTCCGAGAATATTGCCCGAACAGCCTTTCTGAACCAAAAACAACAGAAAACAACAACTGGCCTTTCATCTCGTTAATAGGTTAGTTCCGAAAACGCATAAAAACATTATAAAGTGTGAGCAAAACATGTAGGTATTGTCATAAAACAAGCATGGAACATCAGAAATTATGGATACGTTGGAGACGTATCATCCCCAAGCTTAGTTCCTACTCGCCCTCGAGTAAAACGATAAAAAGAATTTTTTGAAGTGACATGCTACCAACATAATCTTAATCATACTATTGCAAATCATATGAGATGAACGAAGTGACTCAAGGCAATGATCTATAGTTGCTAACAAATAGATAACATATAGCAAAACTTTTCATGAATAGTACTTTCAAGACAAGCATCAAAAGTCTTGCATAAGAGTTAACTCATAAAGCAATAAATTCAAAGTAAAGGCATCGAAGCAACACAAAGGAAGATATAAGTTTCAGCAGTTGCTTTCAACTTTCAACATGCATATCTCATGGATAATTGTCAACACAAAGTAATATGATGAATGCAAATAAGCAAGTATGTAAGAATCAATGCACAGTTGACACAAGTGTTTGCTTCTAAGATGGAAGGAAGTAGGTAAACTGACTCAACATAAAGTAAAAGAAAGGCCCTTCGCAGAGGGAAGCAGGGATTAAATCATGTGCTAGAGCTTTTTAAGTTTTGAAATCATATAGAGAGCATAAAAGTAAAGTTTTGAGAGGTGTTTGTTGTTGTCAACGAATGGTAATGGGTACTCTAACTACCTTATCAACCAGACTTTCAAGAGCGGCTCCCATGAAGGACGTTATCTCTACCAGCAAGGTAGATCATCCCTCTTCTCTTTTGTTTACACATGTACTTTAGTTTTATTTATTAGATGACACTCCTCCCAACCTTTGCTTACACAAGCCATGGCTAACCGAATCCTCGGGTGCCTTCCAACATTCACATACCATGGAGGAGTGTCTATTTGCAAAATTAAGTTGCTTACTGAGATCAGAGCAAAACATGTGAAGAGAATTATTAATGCAAGTTAATTAATTGGGGCTGGGAACCCCATTGCCAGCTCTTTTTGCAAAATTATTGGATAAGCGGATGAAGCCACTAGTCCATTGTGAAAGTCTGTCAAAAGTAAATGACAAGATCGAAAGATAAAACACCACATACTTCCTCATGAGCTATAAAACATTGACACAAATAAGAGATAATAGCTTTTGAATTGTTTAAAGGTAGCACATGAAGTATTTACTTGGAATGGCAGGAAATACCACATAGTAGGTAGATATGGTGGACACACATGGCATAGGTTTTTGGCTCAAGGTTTTGGATGCACGAGAAGCATTCCCTCTCAGTACAAGGCTTTGGGCTAGCAAGGTTGTTTGAAGCAAACACAAGTATGAACCGGTACAACAAAACTTACATAAGAACATATTGCAAGCATTATAAAACTCTACACTGTCTTCCTTGTTGCTCAAACACTTTTACCAGAAAATATCTAGACCTTAGAGAGACCAATCATGCAAACCAATTTCAACAAGTTCTACGGTAGTTCTCCACTACTACATGATGCAAGAGCATGATCTACTTGAGAGCTCAAAACAATTGCCAAGTATCAAATTATCCAAGACAATATGAAGCATTTTCTGTTTCCAACCAAATAACAATAAGTGCAGCGGTTTTCAACTCCGCCATGAACATTAAAATAAAGCTAAGAACACCATTGTTCATATGAAAAAGCGGAGCGTGTCTCTCTCCCACACAAGGATTGCTAGGATCCGAATTTATTCAAACACAAACAAAAATAAAAACACACAGACGCTCCAAGTAAAGCACATATGATGTGACTGAATAAAAATATAGTTTCAATAGAAGAAACCTGATAAGTTGATGAAGAAGGGGATGCCTTGGGCATCCCCAAGCTTAGACGCTTGAGTCTCCTTGAAATATGCAGGGATGAACCACGGGGCATCCCCAAGCTTAGACTTTTCACTCTTCTTGATCATATATCATCCTCCTCTCTTGACCCTTGAAAACTTCCTTCACACCAAACTTCTCATAAACTTCATTAGAGGGGTTAGTACTAAAAAAAACTTTAATCCACCTTGGTCCTGTAGTGACACATTGCAAGAACTCAATAAAACATTAGCTACAGCTCTCCACGTCTAGAAAGCCTCACTTAAAGTCCACAAGAGACAATGCAAAAAACAGAGACAAAATCTGCCAAAACAGAACAGCCAGTAAACACGAATTTTAAAATGGTACTTCCGTTGCTCAAATCAGAAAACTCAAAACTAATGAAAGTTGCGTACATATCTGAGGATCACGCACGTAAATTGGCAGATTTTTCTGAGTTTCCTACAGAGAAATATGCCCAGATTCGTGACAGATAGAAATCTGTTTCTGCGCAGAAATCCAAATCTAGTATCAACCTTCTATTAGAGACTTCACTTGGCACAACATTGCAATAAAATAAAGATAAGGAGAGGTTGCTACAGTTAACAACTTCCAAGACTCAACAAAACAAAAATTGCTGTAGTAAAATAAACACATGGGTTATCTCCCAAGAAGTTCTTTCTTTATAGCCATTAAGATGGGCTCAGATTTCAATGATACTCTCGCAAGAAATAAGAGTTGAAGCAAAAGAGAGCATGAAGAAGCAAATTCAAAACACATTTAAGCCTAACCCACTTCCTATGAAAAGGAATCTTGTACACAAATAAATTCATGAAGAACAAAGTGACAAGCGCAAGAAAATAAAACAAGAGTAACTTCAAAAGTTTCAGCATATAGAGAGGTGTTTTAGTACCATGCAAATTTCTACAACCATATTTTCCTCTCTCATAATAATTTTCAGTAGCTTCATGGATAAACTCAACAATATAACTATCACATAAAGCATGCTTTTCATGATCCATAAACACATAATTTTTATCAAGCTCAGAAATAATAGGATTAAAACTTTCAAACCCACTTTTATCAATAATATAACAAGATGATTGATCAATCTCAAAAGATATGGGACTCATAGATAAAGTCAAGAACTCTCCAATCCCATTTTCATTAGTAGTACAATTAATATTATCAAGTAACATAGGACCATCATCTAGAGATTTATCATAAACATTTGCCAAGCAAAACTCTTTAGTACCATGCATTTCAACATCAGGCACAAACAAAGCATTATCATAAGATTTATCAAAATAGCATGGATTATCATGAATAACAGTAGCATAATTATTCTCACAAGTTTTACTCATAGGTAATATTTCAAGAGAATCCACAGGAACATAACATTCATCCTCTTTCGGTAAGCATGGAGGACAATCAAATAGTGTAAGAGATAAAGAGTTACTCTCATTAGAAGGTTGGCATGGGTAGCTAATCCATTCTTCCTCCTTTTGTTCATCACTCTCCTCTTCTTTTTCATCCAATGAGCTTTCAGGTTCATCAATTTCCTCCTCTTTTTCATCCAATGAGCTTTCAGGTTCATCAATTTCTTCTTCCACCGGTTCCTGCAAATTGTGAGTGCATTCTTGTGCATTAATGAGTCTCTCTTTATAATCAATGATATAAGGATTATCACTGTAGCTTTCTATGCAAAAATTAAGGATAGAAGAGACATAATCTTTAAGGTCCTTACAAACAACACAAGTTTCATAATTTTTAGACATGAATGATTCTATCTCAGAGGCTCCCATAAATAAGACAAATTGTTCTACCTCTTCAAACCCAAAATGAATATAGCTATTCCAATTATAGTTCTTAATTAAAATTTCCTCACTAAAGCCACATTGAAATTTAAGATGTTTAGTATCCTGTTCAGAGCAACAGTTTATATCATGGCATTTAAGCAAGATTTTAGCAATTGTATTTAATTTTTCTATCACAACACTCATAACTTTTCCCGTTCTTGATTCTCTATAATTATTATATAATTCTATAAGCTCCAAATAGGTTGTAGGTTCTCCCATAATAGCAGTTTTTAATTTTTAGGTTTTTCAAATTTTTATGGATTTTCGGGTATATAGGGAAAATAAAACAAGACAAAAAGAAACTAAGCAAAAGTAAACTAGGCAAAAAAAAACTAGACAGAAATAAACTAAGCACAAATAAACTAGACAGAAATAAACTAGCAAGACAAAATAAAATAAAAGCAGAGAGAGAGGTAGAGTGTACTCCCCAGGTGAACTTATGAGTAGAGCTATGCCTCCCCGGCAACGGCGCCAGAAAATAGTCTTGATAACTGATGTCTACGGGTGCTTCTATTCTTGTAGACAGTGTTGGGCCTCCAAGAGCAGAGGTTTGTAGAACAGCAGCAAGTTTTCCCTTAAGTGGATCACCCAAGGTTTATCGAACTTAGGGAGGAAGAGGTCAAAGATATCCCTCTCATGCAACCCTGCAATCACAAAGCAAGAAGTCTCTTGTGTCCCCAACACACCAAATACACTTGTCAGATGTATAGGTGCACTAGTTCGGCGAAGAGATAGTGAAATACAAGTAATATGGATGTATATGAGTGGTAATAGCAATCTGAATAAAATATGGCAGCGAGTAAACATGCAACAAAACAGTAAGTAAACGGTGTTTGCAGTATTGGAAACAAGGCCTAGGGATC
This sequence comes from Lolium multiflorum, assembly GCA_030979885.1. Classification (NCBI taxonomy): domain Eukaryota; kingdom Viridiplantae; phylum Streptophyta; class Magnoliopsida; order Poales; family Poaceae; genus Lolium; species Lolium multiflorum. The sequence goes on from CM061750.1 coordinate 356,812,813, forward strand.
ATACTTTCACTAGTGGACACTCTCAACATTGATCGCATAATAAATACTTCTTCTCATATGTGCTACATACACTCTTGTTTGATAATGAACATCATTCGTTGCGTAGGATTACACGAACCCTCAATGCCGGAGTTAACAAGCTCCACAACATTCGATATTCATGTTTAAGTAACCTTAGAGCATAATAGATCATTGCAAAATAAACCAAGAACTAACATAGCGCACGCACTGTCCACATTACACTATGAAGGAGGAATAGATCACATCAATACTATCATAATGACAATTAACTCCACAATCTACAAGAGATCATGATCATAGCCTACGACAAGAACCACACGGTGCACACACTAATCACCTTTACACCATGCAGGAGGAATAAACTACTTTAATAACATCACATGAGTAGCACATAACTAGTAGCGATACAAAGCTCATCATATGGATCTCAATCATGTAAAGCAGCTCATGAGATCATTGTATTGAAGTACATAGGAGAGAGATTAACCACATAGCTACCGGTACAGCCCCGAGCCTCGATGGAGAACTACTCCCTCTTCATGGGAGCAGCAGCGGTGATGAAGATGGCGGTGGAGATGGCAGCGGTGTCGATGGAGAAGCCTTCCGGGGGCACTTCCCCGTCCGGCAGGGTGCCGGAACAGACTCCGTCCCCCATCTTGGCTTCGCGATGGCGGCGGCTCGAAAGGTTTCGCGCACCGTGGCTTCCTCCGTAAGGTTTTCGATGCAGGGGCTTTATATAGGCGAAGAGGCGGCGCAGGAGGGTCAAAGGGGCGACCACACCATAGGGTGGCGCGGCCCAGCCCGGCCGCGCCACCCTATCATCTGGCCCCACCAGGGCCCCTCTCGGCGGCTCTCGGTGTTCCGGATGCTTCCGGGCAAAATAGGAACCTCGGGCGTTGATTTCGTCCAATTCCGAGAATATTTCGTTACTAGGATTTCTGAAACCAAAAACAGCAGAAAACAGGAACTGGCACTTCGGCATCTTGTTAATAGGTTAGTTCCGGAAAACGCATAAATATGACATATAATGTGTATAAAACATGTAGGTATCATCAATAAAGTAGCATGGAACATAAGAAATTATCGATACGTTGGAGACGTATCAGCATCCCCAAGCTCTGCTCGTCCCGAGCAGGTAAAACGATAACAAAGATAATTTCTTAAGTGACATGCCATCATAACCTTGATCATACTATTGTAAGCATATGTAATGAATGCAGCGATCAAAACAATGGTAATGACATGAGTAAACAACTGAATCATAAAGCAAAGACTTTTCATGAATAGTACTTCAAGACAAGCATCAATAAGTCTTGCATAAGAGTTAACTCATAAAGCAATAAATCAAAGTAAAGGTATTGAAGCAACACAAAGGAAGATTAAGTTTCAGCGGTTGCTTTCAACTTATAACATGTATATCTCATGGATATTGTCAACATAAAGTAATATAACAAGTGCAATATGCAAGTATGTAGGAATCAATGCACAGTTCACACAAGTGTTTGCTTCTAAGATAGAAAGAATAGGTAAACTGACTCAACAATAAAGTAAAAGAATGGTCCTTCAAAGAGGAAAGCATCGATTGCTATATTTGTGCTAGAGCTTTGATTTTGAAAACATATAGAGAGCATAAAAGTAAAGTTTTGAGAGGTGTTTGTTGTTGTCAACGAATGGTAGCGGGTACTCTAACTACCTTATCAACCAGACTTTCAAGAGCGGCTCCCATGAAGGACGTTATCTCTACCAGCAAGGTAGATCATCCCTCTTCTCTTTTGTTTACACATGTACTTTAGTTTAGTTTTTCTTTATTTATGGATGACACTCCTCCCAACCTTTTGCTTACACAAGCCATGGCTAACCGAATCCTCGGGTGCCTTCCAACATTCACATACCATGGAGGAGTGTCTATTTGCAAAATTAAGTTGCTTACTGATGAATCAGAGCAAAACATGTGAAGAGAATTATTAATGCAAGTTAATTAATTGAGGCTGGGAACCTCATTGCCAGCTCTTTTTGCAAAATTATTGGATAAGCGGATGAAGCCACTAGTCCATTGTGAAAGTCTGTCAAAAGTAAATGACAAGATCGAAAGATAAAACACCACATACTTCCTCATGAGCTATAAAACATTGACACAAATAAGAGGTGATAAATTTTGAATGGTTTAAAGGTAGCACTCAAGCAATTTACTTTGGAATGGCGGAGAAATACCATGTAGTAGGTAGGTATGGTGGACACAAATGGCATGAATATTGGCTCAAGTATTTGGATGCATGAGAAGTATTCCCTCTCGATACAAGGTTTAGGCTAGCAAGGTTATTTGAAGCAAACTCAAGTATGAAATGGTGCAGCAAGACTCACATATAAACATATTGTAAGCATTATAAGACTTTACATCGTCTCCTTGTTGTTCAAACACCTCAACCAGAAAATATCTAGACTTAGAGAGACCAATCATGCAAACCAAATTTTAACAAGCTCTATGTATTTCTTCATTAATGGGTGCAAAGCATATGATGCAAGAGCTTAAACATGAGCACAACAATTGCCAAGTATCACATTATCCAAGACATTTTACCAATTACTACATGTAGCATTTTTCAATTCCAACCATATAACAATTTAACGAAGAGGAAACTTCGCCATGAATATTATGAGCTAAGAACACATGTGTTCATACGAACCAGCGGAGCGTGTCTCTCTCCCACACAAGGATGAACTTATTCAGAGAACTAAGATAACAAAACAAAAATAAAAGCACACACAGACGCTCCAAGTAAAGTACATAAGATGTGACCGAATAAAAATATAGTTTCAAGAGAAGGAACCTGATACTTTGTCGATGAAGAAGGGGATGCCTTGGGCATCCCCAAGCTTAGATGCTTGAGTCTTCTTAAAATATGTAGGGATGAACCACCGGGGCATCCCCAAGCTTAGACTTTTCATTCTTCTTGATCGTAGTATATCATCCTCCTCTCTTGACCCTTGAAAACTTCCTTCACACCAAACTTCAAGCAAACTCATTAGAGGGTTAGTGCATAATCAAAATTCACATGTTCAGAGGTGACACAAACATTCTTTTCACTTCTGGACATTGCATAAAGCTACTGGACATTAATGGATCAAAGAAATGAATCCAACATAGCAAAAGAGGCAATGCGAAATAAAAGGCAGAATCTGTCAAAAACAGAACAATCCGTAAAGACGAATTTAAAGCTGGCACCAGACTTGCTCAAATGGAAAAACTCAAAACTAATGAAAGTTGCGTACATATCTGAGGATCACGCTCGTAAATTGGCAGATTTTTTCGAATTTTCTACAGAGAACTGTGCCCAGATTCGTGACAGACAGCAATGCTGTTTCTGCGCAGCGATCCCAAATATAACATCAACTTTGACATAGAAACTTTACTTGGCACAAAAACTTGATAAGGAGAGGTTGCTACAGTAGTAAACAACTTCCAAGACACAAATATAAAACAAAGTACTGTAGTAAAAAAACACATGGGTTATCTCCCAAGAAGTTCTTTCTTTATAGCCATTAAGATGGGCTCAGCAGTTTTAATGATGCACTCGCAAGAAATAGAAGTTGAAGCAAAAGAGAGCATAAAGAGGCAAATTCAAAACACATTTAAGTCTAACATGCTTCCTATGCATAGGAATCTTGTAAATAAACAAGTTCATGAAGAGCAAAGTAACAAGCATAGGAAGATAAAACAAGTGTAGCTTCAAAAATTTCAGCACATAGAGAGGTGTTTTAGTAACATGAAAATTTTTACAACCATATTTTCCTCTCTCATAATAACTTTCAGTAGCAACATGAGCAAACTCAACAATATAACTATCACATAAAGCATTCTTATCATGAGTCTCATGCATAAAATAATTACTACTCCCAACATAAGCATAGTCATTCTTATTAATTGTAGTGGGAGCAAATTCAACAAAGTAGCTATCAAATATAGGAGGTATATTGTAATCATAATCAAATTTATCCTCCATAACAGGTGGTAACAAAAGACTACTATCATTATAATCATCATAAATGGGAGGCAAAGTATCATCAAAGTAAATTTTCTCCTCAATGCTTGGGGGACTAAAAATATCATGCTCATCAAAGCCAGCTTCCCCAAGCTTAGAATTTTCCATAGCATTAGCAACAATGGTGTTCAAAGCATTCATACTAATAACATTCCCATTATCATGCATATAAAGTTCCATGGGTTTTTTAATTCTTTCTTCAAACACATCATGTCCTAATTCAAGATAAAGTTCATAAAGATCTCTCATTTTATTGTTGTCTTCCATTAAGCCTAACTAGTGTAAACAAGAAACCAAATGTCGCAATTGCAGAGTCTAAAGGAAATAGCTTCGAGCACACACACAATGGCGCCAGAAAAGTACTGTTACCTGGAACCGGAGTATGAGTGCCTTTTACCTTTCCTCCCCGGCAAAAAAAAATAAAAAGTGCTTGATGTCTACGGGTGCTTCTATTCTTGTAGACAGTGTTGGGCCTCCAAGAGCAGAGGTTTGTAGAACAGCAGCAAGTTTTCCCTTAAGTGGATCACCCAAGGTTTATCGAACTCGGGAGGAAGAGGTCAAAGATATCCCTCTCATGCAACCCTGTAATCACAAAGCAAGAAGTCTCTTGTGTCCCCAACACACCAAATACACTTGTCAGATGTATAGGTGCACTAGTTCGGCGAAGAGATAGTGAAATACAAGTAATATGGATGTATATGAGTGGTAATAGCAATCTGAATAAAATATGGCAGCGAGTAAACATGCAACAAAACAGTAAGTAAACGGTGTTTGCAGTGTTGGAAACAAGGCCTAGGGATCATACTTTCACTAGTGGACACTCTCAACATTGATCGCATAATAAATACTTCTTCTCATATGTGCTACATACACTCTTGTTTGATAATGAACATCATTCGTTGCGTAGGATTACACGAACCCTCAATGCCGGAGTTAACAAGCTCCACAACATTCGATATTCATGTTTAAGTAACCTTAGAGCATAATAGATCATTGCAAAATAAACCAAGAACTAACATAGCGCACGCACTGTCCACATTACACTATGAAGGAGGAATAGATCACATCAATACTATCATAATGACAATTAACTCCACAATCTACAAGAGATCATGATCATAGCCTACGACAAGAACCACACGGTGCACACACTAATCACCTTTACACCATGCAGGAGGAATAAACTACTTTAATAACATCACATGAGTAGCACATAACTAGTAGCGATACAAAGCTCATCATATGGATCTCAATCATGTAAAGCAGCTCATGAGATCATTGTATTGAAGTACATAGGAGAGAGATTAACCACATAGCTACCGGTACAGCCCCGAGCCTCGATGGAGAACTACTCCCTTCATGGGAGCAGCAGCGTTGATGAAGATGGCGGTGGAGATGGCAGCGGTGTCGATGGAGAAGCCTTCCGGGGCACTTCCCCGTCCGGCAGGTGCCGGAAGAGACTCCTGTCCCCGATCTTGGCTTCGCGATGGCGGCGGCTCGGAAGGTTTCGCGTACCGTGGCTTCCTCTCGTAAGGGTTTTCGATGCAGGGGCTTTATATAGGCGAAGAGGCGGCGCAGAGGGTCAAAGGCGACCACACCATAGGGTGGCGCGAGCCCAGCCTCCGGCCGCGCCACCCTATCATCCGGCCACCAGCCTCCTCCGGCTCTCGGGTGTCTGATGCTTCCGGCAAAATAGGAACCTGGGCGTTGATTTCGTCCAATTCCGAGAATATTTCGTTACTAGGATTTCTGAAACCAAAAACAGCAGAAAACAGGAACTGGCACTTCGGCATCTTGTTAATAGGTTAGTTCCAGAAAACGCATAAATATGACATATAATGTGTATAAAACATGTAGGTATCATCAATAAAGTAGCATGGAACATAAGAAATTATCGATACGTTGGAGACGTATCAATAACCCACAAGTATAGGGGATCGCAACAGTCTTCGAGGGAAGTAAAACCCAAATTTATTGATTCGACACAAGGGGAGGTAAAGAATACTTATAAGCCTTAACAACTGAGTTGTCAATTCAGCTGCACCTGGAAAAGCACTAGTAACAGGGGTGATGTGAAAGTAGCAGTAATATGAGAGCAGTAGTAACAGTAACACAACAGCAGTAATAGAAATATGAGAGCAATGGCACCAGAAAATAGTTGATACTACTTCCAATGACATGTAGAACGAGTATATGATGATGCGAGATGGACCGGGGTTCCCAGCTATCTACACTAGTGGTAACTCTCCAATAACAAGTGTTGGGTGAACAAATTACAGTTGGGCAATTGATAGGATTGAAATAGCATTAAGACAGAACATCAAGATTATTAATCATGTAGGCATGTTTTCCATATATAGTCATACGTGCTCGCAATGAGAAACTTGTACAACATCTTTTGTCCTACCAGCCGGTGGCAGCCGGGCCTCTAGGGAATCTACTGGAAATTAAGGTACTCCTTTTAATAGAGTACCGGAGCAAAGCATTAACACTCCATGAAAACATGTGATCCTCATACCTACGCCTTCCCCTCCAGTTGTCCCAATTTCTGTCACTTTGGGGCCTTTGGTTCCGGACATAGACATGTGCATACAACTTGTAGATACAATCTAAGCAATAAATATAGAGCTTAAATCTAAGATCATGCCACTCGGGCCCTAGTGACAAGCATTAAGCATAACAAGATTGCAGCAACAATAACTTCACAAACTTTATAGATAGACTAATCATAATGTAACAATCCATCGGATCCCAACAAACACAACACCGATTACATCAGATGAATCTCAATCATGTAAGGCAGCTCATGAGATCATTGTATTGAAGTACATGGGGGAGAGAATACCAACTAGCTACAGCTAGAACCCGTAGTCCATGGGGGAACTACTCACGGAGCATGATGGAGGCGGTGGCGTTGATGGAGATGGCTTCCGGGGCACTTCCCATCCCGGCAGGTGCCGAAACAGAGACTTCGTCCCCCGAATTGGAGTTTCGCGACATGCGGCGCCCCTGGAGTCTTTCTGAGTTTCGTCAATCGGTACGTGCTTAGGTCGAAAGGGATTTTATAGGCGAAGAGACGGAGTCGGAGGGGGCACGGAGCCGCCAGACACAGGGCGGCGCGCCCCCTTGGGCCGCGCTGACACATGTGTGGGCCCCCGTGGCCCTCCTCTCGTCCCCTTTGACTTTCTGGAAGGTTCCGGAAAAATAGGAGGTTGGGTCTTCGTTTCGTCGAATTCCGAGAATATTGCCCGAACAGCCTTTCTGGAACCAAAAACAACATAAAACAGCAACTTGCCTTCGGCATCTCGTTAATAGGTTAGTTCCGGAAAACGCATAAAAACATTATAAAGTGTGAGCAAAACATGTAGGTATTGTCATAAAACAAGCATGGAACATCAGAAATTATGGATACGTTGGAGACGTATTAGGAGGATTGATAATGTTTGCATTACGGTTAACAATAACCTTGTCCCCGTTGATTTTGTTGTCTTGGATATTGAATGCAATGCATCTTGTCCTATTGTCTTGGGAAGACCCTTTCTTCGAACTGTTGGTGCTGTTATTGATATGAAAGAAGGAAATATTAAGTATCAATTTCCTCTCAAGAAAGGTATGGAACACTTCCCTAGAAAGAGAATGAAGTTGCCTTTTGATTCTATTATTAGAACAAATTATGATGTTGATGCTTCTTCTCTTGATGTTACTTGATTTGCACTTTCTGCGCCTAGCTGAAAGGCGTTAAAGAAAAGCACTTCTTGGGAGATAACCCATGTTTTATTTTACTACTGTTTTGTTGAGTCTTGGAAGTTGTTACTACTGTAGCAACCTCTCCTTATCATGTTTTTGTGCCAAGTAAAGTCTCTATAGTAAAGTTGATGCTAGATTTGGATTGCTGTGCAGAAACAGATTTGCTGTCTGTTACGTGCGTGATCCTCAGATACGTACGCAACTTTCATTAGTTTCCAGTTTTTCCGTCTGAGCAAGTTAAGTGCCTCAGAAAATTTTCTTTACGGAGTGTTCTGTTTTGACAGATTCTGCCTTTTATTTCGCATTGCCTCTTTTGCTATATTGAATGGATTTCTTTGTTCTATTAACTTTCAGTAGCTTTGTGCAATGTCCAGAAGTGTTAAGAATGATCATGTCACCTCTGAATGTATGAATTTTTGATTATGCACTAACCCTCTAATGAGTTTGCTTTAAGTTTGGTGTGGAGGAAGTTTTCAAGGGTCAAGAGAAGAGGATGATATAATATGATCAAGAAGAGTGAAAAGTCTAAGCTTGGGGATGCCCCGGTGGTTCATCCCTGCATATTTTAAGAAGACTCAAGCATCTAAGCTTGGGGATGCCCAAGGCATCCCCTTCTTCATCGACAACTTATCAGGTCACTTCTAGTGAAACTATATTTTTATTCCATCACATCTTATGTTCTTTACTTGGAGCGTCTTTTTGCTTTTATTTTTGTTTTGGTTTGAATAAAGTTGGATCCCACCATCCTTGTATTGGAGATATTACGCTCCGCTTTTTCATTTGAACACTTGTGTTCTTAGTTATGCTTTAATGTTCATGGCGAAGGCTGAAATTGCTTCGTTGATTGCTATTTGGTTGGAATCAGAAAATGCTTCATATGGTTTGGAATAACTTGAAACTTGGCAATTGTTTTGAGCTCTCATAGATCATGTTTAAGCTCTTGCATCATGTAGTTTAATCTATTAGTGGAGAACTACCGTAGAGCTTGTTAAAATTTGGTTTGCATGATTGGTCTCTCTAAGGTCTAGATATTTTCTGGTAAAGTGTTTGAACAACAAGGAAGACAGTGTAGAGTCTTATAATGCTTGCAATATGTTCTTGTGTAAGTTTTGCTGTACCTGTTCATACTTGTGTTTGCTTCAAACAACCTTGCTAGCCAAAGCCTTGTACTGAGAGGAAATGCTTCTCGTGCATCCAAACACCTTGAGCCAAAACCCATGCCATTTGTGTCCACCATATCTACCTACTATGTGGTATTTTTCTGCCATTCCAAAGTAAATTACTTGAGTGCTACCTTTAAAATTTCATTCCTTTGTCTTTGCAATATATAGCTCATGGGAAAATAGCTTAAAAACTATTGTGGTGATGAATATGTAGCTATGTGTCTTAGTTCTTATAAGTTGCTTGTTGAGCGGTAACCATGTTTCTGGGGACGCCATCAACTTTTTACCTTTGTTGGATATCATGTGAGATGCTATGCATGTTCGTCTTTGATGACCCACAAGTATAGGGGGTGTATCGTAGTATCTTCGATAAGTAAGAATGTCGATCCCAACGAGGAGCAGAAGGTGTTGGCAGCAGTTTCGATGGAGGATTCACTGTAAATGCTCACAGACAAGTATTCAGGGGGTTTTGATATTGCAGATAAATAAAGTACAAGTAAATAAAATGCGAGAGAAATAATTGCAGCGAGTGGCCCAATCCTTTTTAGCACAAAGGACAAGCCGGTTTGTTTACTTATAATGACCAAACGTTCCTGAGGACACACGGGGATTTTAGTCTAGTACTTTCGCTTCATGTGGTTTAATAATCTTCATTGTTTTGATAAGTGTTGTGTGGGTGAACCTATGCTAATGCACCGCCCTTCCTAGGACTAATACATACTTGTGATTATACCCCTTGCAAGCATCCGCAACTACAAGAAAGTAATTAAGATAAATCTAACCACAGCCTTAAACTCTGAGATCCTGCGATCCCTCCTGCATCGATATACTAACGGGGGCTCAGGTTTCTGTCACTCCGGCAACCCCGCAATTAGCAACCGAATACAAGATGCACTCCCCTAGGCCCATAAATGGTGAAGTGTCGTGTAGTCGACGTTCACACGACACCACTAGAAGAATGACACCACAACTTAAATATCATAACATTGAATATTACTCAACCATAATTCACTACTAGCATTTAGACTTCACCCATGTCCTCAAGAACTAAACGAACTACTCACGAGACATCATATGGAATACAATCAGAGGTGATATGATGATGAATAACAATCTGAACATAAACCTTGGTTCAATGGTTTCACTCAATAGCATCTACAACAAGTATAGAATAACACCGGGAGAGTTTCCCCTATCAAACAATCAAGATTTAACCCGAATTGCTACAGCGGTGACGAGGTGCAGCGGTGGTGATGGCGGTGTAGATGGTGGAGATGATGATGATGATGATGGAGATGATGTCCCGCTCGATGACGATGGCGATGGCGTCGATTTCCCCCTCCGGGAGGGAATTTCCCCGGCGGATTCCTGCCCGCCGGAGAGCTCTTTTCTCTCTGGTGTTCTCCGCCCCGCAGAGGCGGCTGTAACCCTTCGTGAGGATCCCTCTGTGGCTTAGGTTTTCGGGACGAAGGAGTACACGAAGAAAAGGAGGCGAAAGGGTCGTGGGCCCCCCAGAGCATAGGGTGGCGCGGCCAGGCCCTGGGCCGCGCCGCCCTATGGTCTGGGCCCACAGTGGCCCCTCTCTTCTTCCCCTTCTGGCTCCTCCGTCATTTGGAAAAATAGGAATTTACGTGAAATTCCCTTCCACAGTTGATCTTCCGAAATATTGTGTTCTGACGGTGCTTTTTCCAGCAGAATCCTGGCTCCGGTGCTTGATCCTCCAATGATGATGAAACATGCAAAATAGATGAAATAACATAAGTATTGTGTCCCAATATGAAATATATCAATGAATAACAGCAAATTATGATACAAAATAGTGATGCAAATTGGACGTATCAACTCCCCCAAGCTTAGACCTCGCTTGTCCCCAAGCGAAACTGAGCTCGATAAACAAGACCACATGTTTATGGAGTGAAGAGTCGATAAATAAAATACGGACAAGAAGCATCATATTCATTCACACAAGACATTCTAGTAAACAACTTCCTCATATAACTCATCTTGAAATAAGTAAAGAGAAATCACAAGTAAAGGTGCATAAGAAATCATAATTGGTGATGGCAAACTTTGTTCTTGGTCAGAGAACTACTAACGGATTGTACTTCTAAGCAAAGCTTTCATATTAGAATTTATAGCTGAGCCTTCATATTTAAGCATAACAATCTCTTCATAATCATTGATAACTTCAAAGTCATATTCATTCAGATAAAATTGGTACTAAACAAGAAAGTATAAAAGACATGATCAACTGAATCATAGCATAAATGATTGGTTCACAACAACTCAATTGCTTGCTTGAGATAGAGGGAAATAGGTTTACTGACTCAACATAAAAGTAAAAGACAGGCCCTTCGCAGAGGGAAGCAGGGATTAAATCATGTGCTAGAGCTTTTCAAGTTTTGAAATCATATAGAGAGAATAAAAGTAATATTTTGAGCGGTGTTTGTTGTTGTCAACGAATGGTAGCGGGCACTCTAACCCCCTTGCCAAACGAACCTTCCAAGAGCGGCTCCCATGAGGGACGGTATCTCTACCAGCAAGGTAGATCATCCCCCTTCTCTTTTGTTTACACATGCATTTTAGTTTTATTAAGGGTGACACTCCCCCCAACCTTGGCTTTCTCAATCCATGGCTAACCGAATCCTCGGGTGCCTTCCAACATTCACATACCATGGAGGAGTGTCTATTGCAAAATTAAGTTGCTTACTGATGAATCAGAGCAAAACATGTGAAGAGAATTATTAATGAAGGTTATTAATTGAGGCTGGGAACCTCATTGCCAGCTCTTATTGCAAAGTTATTGGATAAGCGGATGTGCCGCTAGTCCATTGGTGAAAGTCCGCCCAACAAGATTGAAAGATAAAACACCACATACTTCCTCATGAGCTATAAAACATTAACACAAATAAGGAGTAGTAGTTTGAATAATTTAAAGGTAGCACATGAAGTATTTACTTGGAATGGCAGAAAATACCATGTAGTAGGTAGGTATGGTGGACACAAATGGCATAGGTTTGGTCTAAAGTTATGGATGTATGAGAAGCATTCCCTCTCGATACAGGTCTTTGGCTAGCAAGGTTTGATAGCAAGCATAAAGGTTGAGGGAAACAAACAAATATACATATGATAGAAACAATCATGCATCTTTCTCATAAGCACAAGCAATTTTAACTCTAGAATACTAAGCATAGAGATAATAGAGTAATGTATCTAAGTGTATTTCTCTCTTTTATTAAACATCAGGGTGTTGTTGCTATTGACCAATGCTAAGTTTGCCAAAACCAAATAGATTTACTTGATGCTCCCAAAGTGATATCAATACTCATGTCAAGAGTAATCATATAATGGAGATTGCAAACTAAAATAAGGTGTGCAAAAAGTAAATGATAAGACTTCTCATTAATATTCCATAACGATAACTCACACCAACGGATACATAGATAACCAACTAAGAGAGATACTTCCACATTGCATACTATTCCATATAATAACTTCCCTATTCATGATATGACACTACTTGATAGTAAAAGATAAAGGTGGTGATGATGTGATACCGCGGCACTCCCCCAAGCTTGGAACAAACCAAGGGGATGCCAATACCGATGATGAATTACTCCTTCGGCGATGGTGGTGATGAATTCCTGACAAGCTTCTCAATAAGCTCCTGGAGCTCGTCAATCCTGTATATGAGATTGCGAATCATCTCTGAATTGTGCTCGACGCGGTTAAGGAGTCTGTCCGACGGTGAGTCCCAACTCTTGGAGTTATTTCCCCACTCTTCAGCCTCAGGCTCCTTCTCTCCTGCAGTGTCAGAACGATTTATATCCCAATTACTTGGCAACACTACCTTGGGGGTCCTTTCAGTTTGACGATCGTAGATTAGATTGCGGTAAGGGTTGTAATGGCTCGGATAAGATGTCCTTGGAGCCAAGTAGTGACGTGGAACCGCTCCTCCGGTGGCGATTCGTGCACTCCTCTTGATGTTGGATGGACTTGATATCACGCCAATACTTGCGACGGTGGCTTGTTGGCGTTCCTGCGGAGCTTCCTCCACTTCTTCATCCTCTCTTGCATCTTCTTTCTTCAGCTCCGGGTCTTGAATATTTTCCTTCAAAGGTTCCTTGTCCTTGTTGTTGGAGACCATGGTGCTTCTAGATCAAAACAAATCTGGCAGAAAACAGCTCGAAACAAAACACGACGAGAAAACGATATTACGGACCTCCAGGGGTCCGGGGGATTATATAGCAAAAATTTTTACGACAAAAGGAAGGTTCCAGGCCGAAAACGAGTGGAAACGGGACGCCGAGGCGGCCAGACCATAGGTCGGCGCGGCCAGGGTGGGGCCCGCGCCGGCCTATGGTGGCACGCCCTCGCGCGTCTTTTCCACTCCGTTTCGATTCCGTAATTTTTCATATTTTCCAAAAACAGCAGAAATAATGTTCGGAAAGGTAAACGCGGACTTTTTATTACCTATACTGTTACCTATTCAAAGTCCAGTTCTGGCGGACTGTCAATTTGTCCTTTGATGAAAGCCTCCGGTGTTTCCACTTGAATAATATCAACATCAACATTATAAGAATCACCCGAGATATAATGCTTGAGTCTTTGTCCATTCACCACTTGTGTGGCATTGCCTTGGAGAGAGCTAATTTTAATTGCTCCTGAACGATACACCTCCTCAACAACATATGGTCCTTCCCACTTCGAGAGTAATTTCCCTGCAAAGAATCTGAGACGAGACCGATACAATAGAACTTGATCTCCAACATTAAATTCTCTTTTGATGATCCTTCTATCATGCCATTTCTTAACTTTTTCTTTAAAGAGTTTAGCATTTTCATAAGCTTCACTTCTCCATTCATCTAGAGAACTTAATTGCAACAACCTCTTATTACCGGCTAATTTAGGATCTTTATTTAATTCTCTAACAGCCCAATAAGCTTTGTGCTCTAGTTCTAAAGGTAAATGACAAGCTTTTCCATAAACCATTTTATAAGGTGACATTCCCATAGGATTTTTATAAGCAGTTCTATAAGCCCATAGTGCTTCTTTCAATTTGCTAGCCCAATTCCTCCTAGATTTATTAACAGTCTTTCCTAAGATAGCTTTAATCTCTCTATTTGATAATTCTACTTGACCACTAGTTTGAGGGTGATAAGCAGAAGCAATTCTATGATTAATACCATACTTGGCAAGAGTTTTTCTAAAACCTCCATGAATGAAATGAGAACCTCCATCAGTCATAATATATCTAGGTACTCCAAATCTAGGAAATATAATATCTACAAGCATTTTTATAGAGGTCTCACCATCAGCACTTTTTGTAGGTATAGCTTCTACCCATTTAGTAACATAATCAACAGCGACAAGTATATGAGTGTTACCGTCTGAAGAAGGGAAAGGTCCCATGAAGTCGAATCCCCAACAATCGAATGGTTCAATAACAAGAGTATAATTCATAGGCATTTCATTGCGTCTGGAGATATTACCAACTCTTTGACATTCATCACAAGATAAAATAAATTTCCTTGCATCTTTGAAGAGTGTTGGCCAATAAAAACCTGATTGTAGAACCTTTTGCGCGGTTCTATCTCCAGCGTGATGTCCTCCATAAACACTTCCATGACATTTATTCAATATCTCCTGTTGTTCATATTCAGGAACACATCTTCGCATAATACCATCTACTCCTTCTTTATATAAGTGTGGGTCATCCCAAAAATAATGCCTCAAGTCATAAAAGAATTTCCTCCTTTGCTGAGCTGAAAAGGTTGGAGGCAAATACTTCGAAACAATAAAGTTAGCATAATCTGCATACCAAGGGCTCTCTCGCGAGCTCACCTTTATTACAGCCAATTGTTCATTTGGAAAACTATCATTAACAGGAACAGGATCATAAGCAATATTTTCCAATCTAGACAAATTATCAGCAACAGGATTATCAGCACCTTTCCTATCTATAATATGTAAATCAAATTCTTGCAAAAGAAGTACCCATCTAATAAGCCTTGGCTTAGCATCTTTCTTTGTCATAAGGTATCTAATTGCAGCATGATCAGTATGAATTGTAACTTTCGAATCAACAATATAGGGTCTAAACTTATCACAAGCAAAGACTACAGCTAACAATTCCTTTTCAGTTGTAGCATAATTTCTTTGAGCAGCATCAAGAGTCTTACTAGCATAATGAATAACATTTAATTTTTTATCTACCCGCTGTCCAAGAACAGCGCCTACAGCAAAATCACTAGCATCACACATAATTTCAAAAGGCAAATTCCAATCAGGAGGTTCGACTACAGGAGCAGTTGTTAAGGCTTTCTTTAGAGTTTCAAAAGCTTCCTTACAATCATCATCAAAAACAAAAGGTACATCTTTTTGAAGAAGATTAGTAAGAGGCTTTGAAATTTTAGAGAAATCTTTAATAAATCTCCTATAAAACCCAGCATGACCAAGAACACTACGAATACCTTTAACATCCCTCGGATAGGGCATCTTCTCAATTGCTTCAACTTTAGCTCTATCAACTTCAATACCTCTCTCGGAAATTTTATGTCCCAATACAATTCCTTCATTAACCATAAAGTGGCATTTCTCCCAATTAAGAACAAGGTTAGTTTCTTCACATCTCTGCAAAACTTTATCGAGGTTTCGCAGGCAATTATCAAAAGAATTCCCATAGACAGAAAAATCATCCATGAACACCTCTACAATACTTTCGCAAAAACCATGAAAAATAGCAGACATGCATCTTTGAAAAGTAGCAGGAGCATTACATAAACCAAAAGGCATACGCCTATAAGCATAAGTTCCATAAGGACAAGTAAAAGTGGTTTTCTCTTGATCTTTAGCTTTAACAGCAATTTGTGAAAACCCAGAATAACCATCAAGAAAACAAAAATGAGTATTTTTAGACAACCTTTCTAACATTTGATCAATAAAGGGTAAAGGGTAATGATCTTTCTTAGTAACTTTATTAACTTTTCGAAAATCAATGCACATTCTATAACCTACAACTATTCTTTGAGGAATAAGCTCATCATTATCATTAGGCACAACAGTCATTCCTCCTTTCTTAGGAACACAATGAACAGGACTAACCCATCTACTATCAGCAATAGGATATATAATACCAGCTTCAAGGAGTTTTAATACCTCGTTTCTTACCACTTCCTTCATCTTCGGAATTAGACGACGTTGATGTTCAACAACAGGCTTTGCATCTTCTTCCATATTAATAGCATGTTGGCAAATAGAAGGAGAAATCCCTTTCAAATCATCAAGAGTATAGCCAATAGCTCCTCGGTGTTTCTTCAATATTTCCAATAACCTTTCTTCCTCAATTTCTGAAAGCTTAGAACTAATAATAACAGGATATATTTTCTTATCATCAATATGAGCATATTTAAGATTATCAGGTAAAGGCTTTAGATCAAAAACAGGATCTTCCTTTGGTGGCGGTGTTGTACCCAAATCTTCCACCGGTAAATCATGCTTGAGAATAGGTTGGCGACGAAAAATTTCCTCAAGCTCATCTCTTTCTTTCCTAAAAGCTTCACTTTCACTATTCTCCAAATGTTGCTGCAAAGGATTATTAGGAACAAGAACAATAGATGCACACTGCTCCATTTTAAAATCATTACTAGGCAAGTCAGCTTTATAAGGAGTTTTGGTAAATTTAGAAAAGTTAAATTCATAAGGTTCACCAGCAAATCTAGTCAAAATTTTCTCTTTCTTACAATCTATAATAGCTCCACAAGTATTTAGAAAAGGTCTACCAAAAATGATAGGACAATGATCACTAGCAGCAGAACCAAGTACCAAAAAGTCAGCAGGATATTTAATCTTACCACATAGAACTTCCACATCTCGAACAATACCAATTGGAGAAATAGTTTCTCTATTAGCCAGATGAATAACCACATCAATATCTTCAAGTTCACAAGAACCAATTTCGTGCATAATCTCCGTGTAAAGTTCATAAGGAATAGCACTAACACTTGCACCAATATCACATAAACCATAATAGCAATGATCACCAATTCTAACAGATAGCATAGGAACACTAACTTGTTTGGATTTATTAGGATGTGAAACAATATTAGAAGCATCTTCACAGAAAATAATATGACCATCCTCCACATTTTCAGTCACAAGATCTTTAACTATAGCAACAGCAGGTTCAATTTTAATTTGTTCTTCAGGTTCTTTAGGTTTCTTTTCACTTTTATTAACCGCACTAGATATGACAGAGTACTCCTTCATTTTAGCAGGGAAAGGAGTTTTTTCAATATAAGCTTCAGGAATAACATTATCAACAGTTTCAACCACTACACATTTGTTTACAGATGAATCAATTTTATCTTTATACGGTTCATGATACTTATCAAAATTCTTCTTAGGCAGTTCATAATGAGAGGCAAAAGCTCTATAAAGATTTGCAACAACTTGGGAATCAAGACCATATGTAGCACTCATATTACGAAATTTATCAGTATCCATAAAAGCTTCAATGCATTTATAATCATAAATTATACCTGATTCTCTATCTTTGTCGTTCTCCCATCCTTCAGTATTTTCTTGGATCCGATCAAGAAGGTCCCTTTTAAACTCTTCTTTGTTGCGTGTAAATGATCCAGAACAAGAAGTATCCAGCAAGGTCTTGTCTTGAAAAGAAAGTCTTGCATAGAAATTATCAATAATAACATTACCAGGAAGCTCATGAATGGGGCATTTGAGCATTAAAGACTTCAATCTCCCCCAAGCTTGGGCGATACTCTCTCCATCATGAGGCCAAAAATTATATATGCGGTTCCGATCTTTGTGAATTTCACTTGGAGGATAAAATTTGGAATAGAATAAAGGCACAATGTCCTCCCAATCAATAGAATCACCATTCTTCAGCAATTTATACCAATGCGCCGCTTTACCAGACAGCGATATAGTGAATAGTTTCTTTCTAACTTCATTCATAGAAATACCTGCACATTTGAATAACCCGCATAATTCATGCAAAAACAGTAAATGATCACCAGGATGGACAGTTCCATCCCCTTCATAGCGGTTATCCATAACACGTTCAATAATTTTCATAGGTATTTTATATGGTACTACTTCCTCACCTGGCGCTTCATCCACTACCGTTGCAGTAGTAGTAGATTTCCCAAATAGAAATTGAAGAGAAGATCTCTCCATAATGATTTATAGCAGCAGGCAGAAATAAAATCAGCACAAACAGTAAATTTCCTTACCAATTCCACTTACCAATAGCGCTTCACTCCCCGGCAACGGCGCCAGAAAATAGTCTTGATGACCCACAAGTATAGGGGGTGTATCGTAGTATCTTCGATAAGTAAGAATGTCGATCCCAACGAGGAGCAGAAGGTGTTGGCAGCAGTTTCGATGGAGGATTCACTGTAAATGCTCACAGACAAGTATTCAGGGGGTTTTGATATTGCAGATAAATAAAGTACAAGTAAATAAAATGCGAGAGAAATAATTGCAGCGAGTGGCCCAATCCTTTTTAGCACAAAGGACAAGCCGGTTTGTTTACTTATAATGACCAAACGTTCCTGAGGACACACGGGGATTTTAGTCTAGTACTTTCGCTTCATGTGGTTTAATAATCTTCATTGTTTTGATAAGTGTTGTGTGGGTGAACCTATGCTAATGCACCGCCCTTCCTAGGACTAATACATACTTGTGATTATACCCCTTGCAAGCATCCGCAACTACAAGAAAGTAATTAAGATAAATCTAACCACAACCTTAAACTCTGAGATCCTGCGATCCCTCCTGCATCGATATACTAACGGGGGCTTAGGTTTCTGTCACTCCGGCAACCCCGCAATTAGCAACCGAATACAAGATGCACTCCCCTAGGCCCATAAATGGTGAAGTGTCGTGTAGTCGACGTTCACACGACACCACTAGAAGAATGACACCACAACTTAAATATCATAACATTGAATATTACTCAACCATAATTCACTACTAGCATTTAGACTTCACCCATGTCCTCAAGAACTAAACGAACTACTCACGAGACATCATATGGAATACAATCAGAGGTGATATGATGATGAATAACAATCTGAACATAAACCTTGGTTCAATGGTTTCACTCAATAGCATCTACAACAAGTATAGAATAACACCGGGAGAGTTTCCCCTATCAAACAATCAAGATTTAACCCGAATTGCTACAGCGGTGACGAGGTGCAGCGGTGGTGATGGCGGTGTAGATGGTGGAGATGATGATGATGATGATGGAGATGATGTCCCGCTCGATGACGATGGCGATGGCGTCGATTTCCCCCTCCGGGAGGGAATTTCCCCGGCGGATTCCTGCCCGCCGGAGAGCTCTTTTCTCTCTGGTGTTCTCCGCCCCGCAGAGGCGGCTGTAACCCTTCGTGAGGATCCCTCTGTGGCTTAGGTTTTCGGGACGAAGGAGTACGCGAAGAAAAGGAGGCGAAAAGGGTCGTGGGCCCCCCAGAGCATAGGGTGGCGCGGCCAGGCCCTGGGCCGCGCCGCCCTATGGTCTGGGCCCACAGTGGCCCCTCTCTTCTTCCCCTTCTGGCTCCCTCCGTCATTTGGAAAAATAGGAATTTACGTGAAATTCCCTTCCACAGTTGATCTTCCGAAATATTGTGTTCTGACGGTGCTTTTTCCAGCAGAATCCTGGCTCCGGTGCTTGATCCTCCAATGATGATGAAACATGCAAAATAGATGAAATAACATAAGTATTGTGTCCCAATATGAAATATATCAATGAATAACAACAAATTATGATACAAAATAGTGATGCAAATTGGACGTATCAGTCTTGTCTGAAGTAAGGGCAATTTATCATGATCAAATGGTTTGAGTATGCATATGTTAGAGAAGAGCATTGGGCCGCTAACCAAAGCCATGTATCATGGTGGAAGTTTTCAGTTTGGACATACATCCTCAATCTCTTATGAGAATATTATCTGTTGTTGAATGCTTATGCATTAAAGAGGAGTCCATTATCTGTTGTCTATGTTGTCCCGGTATGGATGTCCTAAGTTGAGATCTATTAAAAACGAGAAATCAAATGCAATTGATCTCCTTGGACCTTTGTACAGGCGGCATAGAGGTACCCCTTTGTGACACTTGGTTGAAACATATGTTATGCAATGATAATCCATGTAATCCAAGCTGATTAGGACAAGGTGCGGGCACTATTGGTATTCTATGCATGAGGCTTGCAACTTGTAGGAAGTATTATGCATAACACATATGAATTATTACTACCGTTGACAAAATTGTTTCTATGTTTTCAAAATAAAAGCTCTAGCACAAAAATAGTAATCCATGCTTCCCTCTGCGAAGGGCCATTCTTTTACTTTATGTTGAGTCAGTCTACCTACTTCTTTCTATCTTAGAAGCAAACACTTGTGTTAACTGTGTGCATTGATTCTTACATGTTTACCTATTGCACTTGTTATATTACTCTATGTTGACAAATATCCATGAGATATACATGTTACAAGTTGAAAGCAATTGCTGAAACTTAATCATCCTTTGTGTTGCTTCAATGCATTCTACTTTGAATCTATTGCTTTATGAGTTAGCTCTTATGCAAGTCTTTTTGATACTTGTCTTGAAAGTACTATTCATGAAAAGTTTTGCTATATGATTCAGTTGTTTAGTCATTATCTTTTGTTAGCAATCTTTTGCTTCAATCACTCCATCCATCTCATATGCTTTACAATAATGTTGATCAAGGTTATGTTGGTAGCATGTCACTTCAGAAATTATTTGTTGTTATCGTTTACCTACTCGAGGGCGAGTAGGAACTAAGCTTGGGGATGCTTGATACGTCTCCAACGTATCTATAATTTCTTATGTTTCATGCTACTTTTATGACAATACTCACATGTTTTATACATACTTTACATCATTATTATGCATTTTCTGGCACTAACCTATTAACAAGATGCCGAAGTGCCAGTTGTGTTTTCTGCTGTTTTTGGTTTCAGAAATCCTACAAAGGAAATATTCTCGGAATCGGACGAAATCAACGCCCAGGGTCTTATTTTTCCACGAAGCTTCCAAGACCGAAGGAGATACGGTTGGGCCACGAGGGCCCGTACCCATAGGGCGCAGCAGCATGGGGCCCGCGCCGGCTATGGTGTGGGGCCCGCGCCGCCCAACCCTACGCTTCCGCCTACTTATAGCCTTGTCGCGAAACCCGTACCGAGAGCCACGATACGGAAAACCTTCCAGAGACGCCGCCAATCCCATCTCGGGGATTCAGAGATCGCCTCCACCCCCGCCGGAGAGGAATCATCACCGGAGGGCTCTACATCATCATGCCCGCCTCCGGATTGATGCGTGAGTAGTTCATCCTTGGACTATGGGTCCATAGCAGTAGCTAGTTGGTTGTCTTCTCCTCTTGTGCTATCATGTTTAGATCTTGTGAGCTGCCTAACATGATCAAGATCATCTATTTGTAATGTTACATGTTGTGTTTGGTGGGATCCGATGAATATAGAATATTATGTCAAGTTGATTATCAATCTATCATATATGTGTTGTTTATGTTCTTGCATGCTCTCCGTTGCTAGTAGAGGCTCTGGCCAAGTTGATACTTGTAACTCCAAGAGGGGGTATTTATGCTCGATAGTGGGTTCATGCCTCCATTGAATCTGGGACAGTGACAGAAAGTTCTAAGGTTGTGGATGTGCTGTTGCTACTAGGGATAAAACATCAATGCTTTGTCTAAGGATATTTGTGTTGATTACATTACGCACCATACTTAATGCAATTGTCTGTTGTTTACAACTTAATACTGGAAGGGGTGCGGATGCTAACCTGAAGGTGGATTATTTAGGCATAGATGCATGTTGGATGGCGGTCTATGTTCTTTGTCGTAATGCCCTGATTAAATCTCATAGTAATCATCATGATATGTATTGAATCTTTATTTGTCAATTGCCCACCTGTAATTTGTTCACCCAGCATGTTATTTATCTTATTGGAGAGACACCACTAGTGAACTGTGGACCCCGGTCCATTCTTTTACATCTGAATACAATCTACTGCAATCATTGTTTTCTACTGTTCTTTGCAAACAAACATCATCTTCCACACAATACGTTTAATCCTTTGTTTTCAGCAAGCCGGTGAGATTGACAAACTCACTGTTACGTTGGGGCAAAGTATCTTGATTGTGTTGTGCAGGTTCCAAGTTGGCGCCTGATACGTCTCCAACGTATCGATAATTTCTTATGTTCCATGCTACTTTATTGATGATACCTACATGTTTTATGCACATTATATGTCATATTTATGCATTTTCTGAACTAACCTATTAACAAGATGCCGAAGAGCCAGTTGCTGTTTTCTGCTGTTTTTGGTTTCAGAAATCCTAGTAAAGAAATATTCTCGGAATTGGACGAAACTTTCGCCCAGGGTCCTATTTTTGCACGAAGCTTCCAGAAGACCGAAGACCTAACGAAGTGGGGCCACGAGGAGGCCAGGTGGCCGGCGCGGCCCAGGCCCTGGCCGCGCCGACCTATCCCCTGGGCCCCTCGTGTGGCCCCCGCGTTGACCCTCCGCCTACTTAAAGCTTCCGCGAAACCCCCACCGAGAGCCACGATACGGAAAACCCAGAGACGCCGCCGCCGCGAATCCCATCTCTGGGATTCTGAGATCGCCTCCGGCACCCCGCCGGAGAGGGGATTCATCTCCCGGAGGACTCTACACCGCCATGGTCGCCTCCGGAGTGATGAGTGAGTAGTCCACCCCTGGACCATGGGTCCATAGCAGTAGCTAGATGGTCGTCTTCTCCTTGTTGTGCTTCATTGTTAGATCTTGTGAGCTGCCTAACATGATCAAGATCATCTATATGTAATTCTATATGTTGTGTTTGTCGGGATCCGATGGATAGAGAGTACTATGATTATGGTGATTATCAATCTATTGTTCATGTGTTGTTTATGATCTTGCATGCTCTCCGTTATTAGTAGAGGCTCTGGCCAAGTTTTTACTCTTAACTCCAAGAGGGAGTATTTATGCTCGATAGTGGGTTCATGCCTCCATTGAATCTGGGACAGTGACAGAAAGTTCTAAGGTTGTGGATGTGCTGTTGCCACTAGGGATAAAACATTGATGCTATGTCTAAGGATGTAGTTTTTGATTACATTACGCACCATACTTAATGCAATTGTCTGTTGCTTTGCAACTTAATACTGGAGGGGGTTCGGATGATAACCTGAAGGTGGACTTTTTAGGCATAGATGCAGTTGGATGGCGGTCTATGTACTTTGTCGTAATGCCCAATTAAATCTCACTATATTTATCATATCATGTATATGCATTGTTATGCCTTTCTCTATTTGTCAATTGCCCGACTGTAATTTGTTCACCCAACATGCTTTTATCTTATGGGAGAGACACCTCTAGTGAACTGTGGACCCCGGTCCTATTCTTTACATAGCATACAATCTCTGCAATTGTGTTTTACTGTTTTCTTTGCAAACATCTTCCACTCGATACGTTTAATCCTTTGTTACAGCAAGCCGGTGAGATTGACAACCTCACTGTTTCGTTGGGACAAAGTACTTGGGTTGTGTTGTGCAGGTTCCGCGTTGGCGCCGAATCCCTGGTGTTGCGCCGCATCACATTTCGCGACCATCAACCTTCAACGTGCTTCTTGGCTCCTCCTGGTTCGATTAAACCTTGGTTTCTTTCTGAGGGAAAACTTGCTACTGTGCGCATCATACCTTCCTCTTGGGGTTCCCAACGAACGTGTGAGTTACACGCCATCAAGCTCTTTTTCTGGCGCCGTTGCCGGGGAGATCAAGACACGCTCCAAGGGGAGTCTCCACTTCTCAATCTCTTTACTTTGTTTTTGTCTTGCTTTATTTTATTTACTACTTTGTTTGCTGCACTAAATCAAAACACAAAAAAATTAGTTGCTAGTTTTACTTTATTTACTGTCTTGCTCTCTATATCGAAAACACAAAAAATTAGTTACTTGACTTTACTCTATTTGCCTAGTTTACTTTTTGCTTATTGCATCATGTTTCCTTTTAATTTCACCACAAAAGACATACCGGTAGGACGTGGGTCCATAGTTGGGAGAAATAATATAGAAGAATTTTTCAATCATGTTAGTATTACTGAAGATTTTGAAGATAGACACTTGGTAGAACTTGCACCTACCTATGAAATTGCTGCTGCTGCTTTAGTTCGCATGTTGGAAACTAAATTTGTTAATCTCAATCCTATAATCCAACACATGTTTCTTACACTTGGTGATATGGAAGAAGGGGAAAAGAAAGATTTTGTTTTAGAAACCCTTCTTAGAGAATTTGGTGGTCTAGCAAGAGAGGCTAGAAAGGTTTTTGCTAAATTTAATATGCTAGGTTCTCATACCAATTTTATTGGTCTCCTTGAAAAAATGGACATGGATAGAATAAGGTACACTAATAACATTAATGATGGTGGGGAAATCAAAGCACCAATACCATGTAAACTCCTAGCTATGAATGATGCATTAGAAAATAACTATGCTTGGCTTGTTCCTGAAAATTTGTTCGATGAGAGTAGCAAGCCCAAGACTAATGAAAAGGGAGACGCTAAAACTTATGTATCCAATATACTATGCTTGGTTGAGAAAACTCCCAACACCCCTGGTAATGATGTTGATGCTTCATCTCTTGATAATACTTGATACACACTTTCTGCGCCTAGCTGAAAGGCGTTAAAGAAAAGCGCTTATGGGAGACAACCCATGTTTTTACCTACAGCAATTTTTTGTTTTATTGAGTCTTGGAAGTTGTTTACTACTGTAGCAACCTCTCCTTATCAAGTTTTTGTGCCAAGTAAAGTTTCTATGTCAAAGTTGATGTTATATTTGGGATCGCTGCGCAGAAACAGCATTGCTGTCTGTCACGAATCTGGGCACAATTCTCTGTAGAAAATTCGAAAAAATCTGCCAATTTACGAGCGTGATCCTCAGATATGTACGCAACTTTCATTAGTTTTGAGTTTTTCCATTTGAGCAAGTCTGGTGCCATTTCTAAATTCGTCTTTACGGACTGTTCTGTTTTTGACAGATTCTGCCTTTTATTTCGCATTGCCTCTTTTGCTATATTGGATTTATTTCTTTGATCCACTAATGTCCAGTAGCATTATGCAATGTCCAGAAGTGAAAATAATGATTGTGTCACCTCTGAATGAGTGAATTATTAATTGTGCACTAACCCTCTAATGAGTTTGCTTGAAGTTTGGTGTGAAGGAAGTTTTCAAGGGTCAAGAGAGGAGAATGATATACTATGATCAAGAGGAGTGAAAGCTCTAAGCTTGGGGATGCCCCCGTGGTTCACCCCTGCATATTTTAAGAAGACTCAAGCGTCTAAGCTTGGGGATGCCCAAGGCATCCCCTTCTTCATCGACAAAATCATCAGGTTCCTCCCCTGAAACTATATTTTTATTCAATCACATCTTGTGTTCTTTGCTTGGAGCGTCGGTTTGTTTTTGTTTTTGTTTTTGTTTGAATAAGATGGATCCTAGCATTCACTTTGTGGGAGAGAGACACGCTCCGCTGTTGCATATGGACACATGTGTCCTTAGGCTTTACTCATAATGTTCAAGGCGAAGTTTCTTCTTCGTTAAATTGTTATATGGTTGGAATTGGAAAATGCTACATGTAGTAATTCTAAAATGTCTTGGATAATGTGATACTTGGCAATTGTTGTGCTCATGTTTAAGCTCTTGCATCATATGCTTTGCACCCATTAATGAAGAAATACATAGAGCTTGCTAAAATTTGATTTGCATATTTGGTTTCTCTAAGGTCTAGATAATATCTAGTATTGAGTTTTGAACAACAAGGAAGACAGTGTAGAGTCTTATAATGTTTACAATATGTCTTTTATGTGAGTTTTGCTGCACTTGTTCATCCTTGAGTTTGCTTCAAATAACCTTGCTAGCCTAAACCTTGTATCGAGAGGGAATACTTCTCATGCATCCAAAATCCTTGAGCCAACTACTATGCCATTTGTGTCCACCATACCTACCTACTACATGGTATTTCTCCGCCATTCCAAAGTAAATTGCTTGAGTGCTTGATGACCCACAAGTATAGGGGATCGCAACAGTCTTCGAGGGAAGTATTACCCAATTTATTGATTCGACACAAGGGGAGACAAAGAATACTTGAAAGCCTTAACAGCGGAGTTGTCAATTCAGCTGCACTGGAAACAGACTTGCTCAAGAGTTTATCAGTAGTAACAGTTTTATGGCAGTGGAAATAGTGAAATAACAGCAGCGGTGAAATAAAGACAGCAGTAGTGATTATAGTAAACAGCAGGATTAAAATACTGTAGGCACAGGGACGGATTTAACGGGCGTTGCATGGATGAAAGAAACTCATGTAACAATCAAAGCATGGGCATTTGCAGATAATAATAAAACGGTATCCAAGTACTAATCAATCAATAGGCATGTGTTCCATATTTAATCGTACGTGCTCGCAATGAGAAACTTGCACAACATCTTCTGTCCTACCAGCCGGTGGCAGCCGGGCCTCTAGGGAAACTACTGGATATTAAGGTACTCCTTTTAATAAAGTACCGGAGCAAAGCATTAACACTCCGTGAACACATGTGATCCTCACATCACTACCATCCCCTCCGGTTGTCCCGATTTCTGTCACTTCGGGGCCATTGGTTCCGGACAGCGACATGTGTATACAACTTGCAGGTAAGATCATAAACAACGAATATCTTCATGAATAAATAACATGTTCAGATCTGAGATCATGGCACTCGGGCCCTAGTGACAAGCATTAAGCATAACAAGTTGCAACAATATCATAAAAGTGACATCTACGGATACTAGGCACTATGCCCTAACAATCTTATGACTATTACATGACCAATCTCATCCAATCCCTACCATCCCCTTCAGCCTACAGCGGGGGAATTACTCACACATGGATGGGGGAAACATTGCTGGTTGATGGAGAGGCGTTGGCGGTGATGGCGGTGAAGATCTCCTCCAATTCCCCGTCCCGGCGGAGTGCCAGAACGGAGACTTCTGGCTCCCGCGACGGAGTTTCGCGATGTGGCGGCTCTCTGGAGGGTTTCTGGCGATGTCGACTTCTCTCCGTGCGTTTTTAGGTCGAACCCGATAAGTAGTCCAAAGGGGGGCGTCGGAGGCCGGCCGAGGGGGCCACACCATAGGGCCGCGCGGGCCCCCCCTGGGCCGCGCCGCCTTATGGTGTGGGGCCCTCGGGCCTCCACCTCCTTCGCCCTTCTGGCTCCGTCAATATTTTGGTAAAATAGGGCCATCTGAAGAAATTCCGAGGATTTTCCCGAAAGTTGGATTTCTGCACAAAAACGAGACACCAGAGCAGTTCTGCTGAAAACAGCGTTAGTCCGTGTTAGTTGTATCCAAAATACACAAATTAGAGGCAAAACAATAGCAAAAGTGTTCGGGAAAGTAGATACGTTTTGGACGTATCAACTCCCCCAAGCTTAGCTTATTGCTTGTCCTCAAGCAATTCAGTTAACAACTGAGCGATAAAAGAACTTTCACGAACACATTTGCTCATATGATGTATATATTCTCATGCTATGGCTAATACTTAAGCAGTTCATAATGAGATACATGCAAATAAGATCATCCAACAGCTATGTCAATCATGGAGAAGTACCAACAATTAATAATAAGCACCATGAATCATGTATATAAGCAAGATTGCAATGTTCATAAGAGAATATGATAAAGTGGTATCTCGCTTGCCTGTATTTGATCAGCAAAACATAAATGCCGAGGCACCTCTTGAGTTCATAGAAAGACTAGAAGTAGTGATTGTCAAAGATAAAAGCATCAAAGTTATACCACAATCAATCATATTTTGAGACAAGCATATTATACTAAGAATGACAGTTGTGCTCTCAAGATAGTGCTCAAAGAAAGAATGGAGACACAACATAAAAGTAAAAGATTGACCCTTCGCAGAGGGAAGCAGGGATTAACATGCGCTAGAGCTTTTCATTTGTAAAGCAGGAGTAAAATTATTTTGAGAGGTGTTTGTTGTTGTCAACGAATGGTAATGGGTACACTAACTACCTCATCAACCGGACTCACAAGAGCGGCTCCCATTTATTTATTTTTGGTTGGCACTCCTTCCAACCTTTCTTTCACAAACCATGGCTAACCGAATCCTCGGGTGCCTGCCATCAATCACATACCATGAAGGAGTGCCTTTTTATTTAAGTTTTATTATGATGATGACACTCCCCCAACCTTTGCTTACACAAGCCATGGCTAACCGAATCCTTCGGGTGCCGTCCAACAATCACAAACCATGGAGGAGTGTCTATTTAAGTTAATTAATTCGGGACTGGGAATCCCATTGCCAGCTCTTTTTGCAAAATTATTGGATAAGCGGATGTGCCACTAGTCCATATGAGAGTCCGTCAAAAGTAAATGACAAGGTTGAAAGCTAAACACCACATACTTCTTCATGAGCTATGAAACATTAACACAAATTGAGAAGCATTTTGAAGGTTTTAAAGGTAGCGCATGAGAATTTACTTGGAATGGTTTGAAATGCCATGCATAGGTATTTATGGTGGACACTTATGGAACAACTTGGTTTTCAGGTGTTTGGAAGCACGAGCGGCGTCACCGCTCAGTACAAGTGAAAGCTAGCAAAAGACTAGGGAGCGACAAATCAAGAGAGCAGTAACTGTCATAATTATGCTTGCGGCAAAATAAATTAACTAAAAGTGATACAATAACTCTGAAGCAATATAAATCATCGAGGCTTAATTGAATTTTTGTTCAGTCATATGCATGCGTGAGCATGTGCCAAGTCGATATAAATGAGTTATTCAGAGGAGGATACCACAATGCCATACTTACTTATGAATAAAACAATGCAAGCAAACATCCATGACATGCTACTCATATTAATAAATTGGAACTAAACATGAGAGATCATGAGCTACTAGACTTTCTCAAATAACATATACCTCACATGAACCAACTAAGCATGCTCATATGGATGAGTATATGTACAAAAATGAAAGCAAATAGAGTTCATACCAGCCTCTCACCACAATCAGATTGTCGTAGATCGTCATTATTGCCTTTTCACTTGTGTAGCTTGGATAATATGAAATGAAAACCACGCTCCAGCCACCGAAGACCATTGAACTCATGATGAAATTTACAAACCAAAGAAGAACAGCAAATATTTTTGGCGTTTTCGAATTAGAAATAAGAACGAAAGAAAACAAGCAAACAAAGCAAAATCTTTTTGGGTTTTCTCATAGCAAACTAACGATAGCAAATAAAGCAAACTAAGAGCAAGGAACCAAATAAACAAATGGTGAAGAGAAACAACAGAAATATTTTTGGTCTTTTTGTGTTTTAGGAAAGAAACAAAGTGAAAACAAAAGAATGCAAACTAACAGAAACACAGAAAAGCAGGATGACAGAAATCTGCCAAATCCTGACAGCAGTACAGAAATCGAATTTAACAAAAATCTTCCATTGCTCAGACCAAAAAGTGTTCAACTAATGAAAGTTAGATAACAACCTGGGGAACATGCTCAAAAATTGGCAACTCAAAATAACGTTCTGGCTGTGCGTACGAATTTTTTTGGTAACAGCACAGAATCTGTTTTTGGACAGCACTTCCCCAAATATCATCTCCCTCTCATTAGAAAACCACTCTAGAGACTAAACAAGTATGTACAAGTATCCAGCAATCATAATATGCAAAGAATGAGTGATGCCGGTATACCTCCCCCCAAGCTTAGGCTTTTGGCCTAAGTGGAGTTCATTCCCAACGAGGGTCGGGGTTCCACGCCGGTGGATCATACATGGAGTGGTAATAAGGCCCCTGTGCAGAAGAATATCGTGGAGGCTCCACGTGACCATGATGTTGATATGAGGAGCTTGCTGCATCGGATGAAGAGTCGGGATGCTCCTCGGTCTCCTCCACATTTTCCCTCGCACGACGGCTTTCTCTTTCTATGTATGCATTTAGCTCATTTTCTGTGATCGACCACCTTCCATCATCATTGGAGAGACTCCTCCCATTACAAATCCTTGTATAAAGATCTGAGAGCTCCCGCGGTGTTCCCCTGATCTTCTCGCAGGATCCCCATTGCGGTACTCCAATTGCTGCACAAAAAACACTAAATGGCAAGTTGACAGCTTTATTGTAAATTTTATACTGGACCATGGGGTCAGATCGCGACCAATTGAACTTGAAGTCCTGCACAAAAGACATAGTTAATTTTACATATTGTCTTGGCTCTCCTTCAACAAAACCACTCAGCCCTGCACGAGAGATTAGAGTTTGCACATCTTGTAAAATCCCCGCACTTCTCATAAAGTCCACGCATGGGTAGTAAGAGGGGTATACTCCCTCCTCACGATTGACTCTTGAAACTTGCTGGACTTCCAATTCTTCTTGGTTCAATTGGGGCACACCTTCTTCCATTTTCTGAAATTTTCAACAATCATTATAAAATTTGATTTCAAGGTGTGTAATTGAAGGGAACTACTATAGGAACTTGCTAGAGTGCTAAACATGCATCAAAACTAATTTCTACCACTTAGAACAAGCATGCAAGCTCACTAAACATGTTACATACAGCAGCAAAATATTCAAGATATACTCAACCAAATGAAATTCTAATTGGACAATCAAAGGAGTCACATACCAAGGAGTAAATGTGCCAAATTTCAGACAGAAATCTGGGCTGAGCAAGGAGATCGAAAAATCGCGAGTTCTTGAGCAGAAACACGAGTGAGAGAAACTTGGTACGAGTTTTTTCGGGAGAGAGAAGGTGCTGGGAGGAAGAGATGGTGTAGTGGGGCAAGGGGTGGCCCACACCACATGGTGGCGCGGCCCCCTTGCTGGCCGCGCCGCCCTATGGTGTGGCACCCCCTGGTGCCCCACAGGTCATCCTCTGGTGCTCCCAGGTGCCTCGTCGAAAAATAGGACCAACGGTGTAATTTTTGTAATTTTTAGAGAACTTTGAAAAATGCACATTTCTGGGTATTAAATTAATGATTACTGCGCAGGAAAATGATTTCTAAAATCTTAAATGACTAAAGCATATTGCAAAATAAAAATGCTACAGCAAGTAAAATAGGTGAAAGGAGAGAGAAAGAAAGAAGTGTTGTTTAACTCTTTTATGCAATAAAATATACTTGTTAACAAGGTTGATCAAGTCTTGCTACCAAATAAATTTTATATGACATAAGAAGAAATAAACCTCAAATCAATCATGTTACCTTATATTGAATTGATATGGATCCAATCACAAGAGTTTGATATTCTTCTTTAGGCTCATATATAGGACAATCAATGGATCCCACTTTGATAGTTTTCACATTAAAAATTGTATTGACTCCACATACTTTATCAATCCTCTTGGGAAAATAGACAGTGTGTTCCTTATCATCAACATTGAAAGTAACCATGCCTTTATTGCAATCAATAACAGCCCCTGCAGTATTAAGAAAGGGTCTTCCAAGAATAATGGACATATTATCATCTTCAGGCATTTCCAACACAACGAAATCAGTTAATATCAAGCAATGCTGAGTAACTTGCACAGGAACATTTTCACATAAACCAACAGGAATAGCAGTAGATTTATCAGCCATTTGCAAAGATATATCAGTAGGTATCAATTTATCTAAATCAAGTCTCTTATAAAGAGAAAAAGGCATCACACTCACACCTGCTCCCAAATCACATAGAGCAGTTCTAACATAATTATTCTTGATGGAACAAGGAATAGTCGGTATACCTGGGTCGCCCAACTTCTTTGGAATCTTACCATTGAAGGAGTAATTAGCGAGCATAGTGGAAATTTCCTCATTGGGAATTTTCCTTTTGTTAGTAACAATATCTTTCATATACTTTGAATAAGGAGGCAATTTAATAGCATCAGTCAAAGGAATTTGCAAAAATAAAGGTTTCATCCAATCACAAAATTTATTATAATGTTCCTCCTCCTTTGATTTTAGTTTCTTAGCAGGAAAAGGCATTTGCTTTTGAACCCAAGGTTCTCTTTCATTACCATGCTTCTCAGTAATAAAGTCTTCTTTAGTGTACTTTTTATTTTTAGCATGCTTTTCAGGTTCTTTTTCAATTTCTTCTTTATCAGGAGTATCATTCTTATCATTATCTTCCTCATGTTCATTACCACTTTCAGTTTCAGCATCAAAATAGAAATACTATTAGGATCATTAATAGGTTCAGAGGATTCTACAACATTCTTATGTTTCTTTTTCTTTTTCTTAGATGGAGCACTAGTTTTAATTGGTTGAGAATCTTGTTCAACTCTTTTGGGATGCCCTTCAGGATATAGAGGATCCTGGGTAGAAGCACCACCTCTAGTTGTTACTTCACAAGCATGTTTTTCTTTAGAATTATTTCCCAACAAGTCATTTTGCACTTTAGTAAGTTGATCAATTTGAGTTTGAACCATTTGAAAATGTTTAACAAGTATCTTAACATCATTGGAGGTTCTCTCCACAATACCATGCAATTCACTAATAGCTCGGGAATTTTCCATTAAATGATTCTCTACTCGCATATTAAAGTTTTCTTGCTTAACAATATAATTATCAAATTCATCTAAGCATTGAGCAGGAGATTTTGAATACGGAATATCTTCCCTAGTAAAGTGTTGAAGCGAGTGTACCTCAATCGTGGATGAAGGGGGAATTATCTCACATATATCTTCTATAGGAGGTAAATTCTTCACATCTTCAGGTTTAATACCTTTCTCCTTAAGAGACTTCTTGGCTTCCCTCATATCTTCATCATTTAATTTAATCATACCCCTCTTCTTCACTATCGGTGTCGGGGTTGGTTCAGGTGTAGACCAATCATCATGATTCCGGCCTATTTTAGCCAATAATTCTTCAGCGTCGTCTGGAGTTCTTTTCCTGAAAACACAACCAGCACAACTATCCAGGTATGCCCTAGACTCAATAGTTAGTCCACTATAAAATATATCAAGTAAATCATGCTTTTCCAAATCATGGTCAGGCTGAGCTCTAATAAGAGAACAAAATCTAGCCCAAGCCTCAGGCAATTTCTCTCCATCTTCCTGGTCAAAATTATAAATTCTCTGCAAAGCAGCATGTTGAGCACTAGCAGGAAAGTATTTGCGGAAGAAAACATCAAGCAATTCTTTTGGACTTTTAATAGAACCAGGAGGCAAATTATTATACCAAGTTTTAGCATCATCCTTTAATGAGAATGGAAAAATTTTAGCGACAAAATAAGTACGCATCTTAATATCATCAGAAAACAAGCCACTAAGAGTAGATAACTCAGTCATGTGTTCAACAGCACTTTCTTTTTCAGTACCACAAAAGGGTGTTTTCTCAACAATAGCTATATGAGATAGATCAAGAGAAAAATCATAATCTTTATCCCTAATGTTTATAGGAGATGTGGCAAATTTAGGATCAGGAGATGGTTTATATCTAACAGCATGTTCTGCAAGCAACTTTTTAATTTTTCTTGCATCAGTAGTAGCATTGCATTTTTCAATAAAATCATCATCAAGCTCTACATAATCTTCATCAAGATCATCACTAGAATAATCAACAGACTCAGGTGAATTAACAGGTGTAGCAGCATTAGGAGTTTCAGTATTTTCAATTTGTCTAGATTTAGCAATTGTAGCATCTAGAAAAGATCCCAATGAACCACTATCATCAAGCACAGCAGAAACATTATCAATATTATGAGAATTTTCAGATTCAGCAGAAGTACCAGCACGCGAAGCATGTGGCGGTGAAACAAGTTTATCAATCACAGATGGTGAATCAAGAGCAGCAGAGGTACTCAGAGTTGTACCTTTTCTTGTAGTGGATGGTAATATGGCGATCTTAGTATCGCGAGGTTTACCCATGATGGAGAATTTGCAGCGAACAATATCAATCCAAGTGAACTTCCAAATAAAGCTATGCTCCCCGGCAACGGCGCCAGAAAATAGTCTTGATGACCCACAAGTATAGGGGATCGCAACAGTCTTCGAGGGAAGTATTACCCAATTTATTGATTCGACACAAGGGGAGACAAAGAATACTTGAAAGCCTTAACAGCGGAGTTGTCAATTCAGCTGCACCTGGAAACAGACTTGCTCGCAAGAGTTTATCAGTAGTAACAGTTTTATGGCAGTGGAAATAGTGAAATAACAGCAGCGGTGAAATAAAGACAGCAGTAGTGATTATAGTAAACAGCAGGATTAAAATACTGTAGGCACAGGGACGGATTTAACGGGCGTTGCATGGATGAAAGAAACTCATGTAACAATCAAAGCATGGGCATTTGCAGATAATAATAAAACGGTATCCAAGTACTAATCAATCAATAGGCATGTGTTCCATATTTAGTCGTACGTGCTCGCAATGAGAAACTTGCACAACATCTTCTGTCCTACCAGCCGGTGGCAGCCGGGCCTCTAGGGAAACTACTGGATATTAAGGTACTCCTTTTAATAAAGTACCGGAGCAAAGCATTAACACTCCGTGAACACATGTGATCCTCACATCACTACCATCCCCTCCGGTTGTCCCGATTTCTGTCACTTCGGGGCCATTGGTTCCGGACAGCGACATGTGTATACAACTTGCAGGTAAGATCATAAACAACGAATATCTTCATGAATAAATAACATGTTCAGATCTGAGATCATGGCACTCGGGCCCTAGTGACAAGCATTAAGCATAACAAGTTGCAACAATATCATAAAAGTGACATCTACGGATACTAGGCACTATGCCCTAACAATCTTATGACTATTACATGACCAATCTCATCCAATCCCTACCATCCCCTTCAGCCTACAGCGGGGGAATTACTCACACATGGATGGGGGAAACATTGCTGGTTGATGGAGAGGCGTTGGCGGTGATGGCGGTGAAGATCTCCTCCAATTCCCCGTCCCGGCGGAGTGCCAGAACGGAGACTTCTGGCTCCCGCGACGGAGTTTCGCGATGTGGCGGCTCTCTGGAGGGTTTCTGCGATGTCGACTTCTCTCCGTGCGTTTTTAGGTCGAACCCGATAAGTAGTCCAAAGGGGGGCGGAGGCCGGCCGAGGGGCCACACCATAGGGCCGCGCGGGCCCCCCTGGGCCGCGCCGCCTTATGGTGTGGGGCCCTCGGGCCTCCACCTCCTTCGCCCTTCTGGCTCCGTCAATATTTTGGTAAAATAGGGCCATCTGAAGAAATTCCGAGGATTTTCCCGAAAGTTGGATTTCTGCACAAAAACGAGACACCAGAGCAGTTCTGCTGAAAACAGCGTTAGTCCGTGTTAGTTGTATCCAAAATACACAAATTAGAGGCAAAACAATAGCAAAAGTGTTCGGGAAAGTAGATACGTTTTGGACGTATGCTACCTTTAAAATTCCATCATTCGCCTTTGCAATATATAGCTCATGGGACAAAATAGCCTTAAAAACTATCGTAGTATTGAATATGTACTTATGCACTTTATATTTTATTAAGTTGCTTGTTGTGCGATAACCATGCTTCTGGGGAACGCCATCAACTATTGTTGAATATCATGTGAGTTGCTATGCATGTCCGTCTTGTCTGAAGGATCTATCATTTTAGTGGTTGGAGCATGCAAAATTGTTAGAGAAGAACATTGGGCCGCTAACTAAAGCCATGAACCATGGTGGAAGTTTCAGTTTTGGACATATATCCTCAATCTCATATGAGAACAATAACCTTTGCTACATGCTTATGCATTTAAGAGGAGTCCATTATCTGTTGTCCATGTTGTCCCGTATGGATGTCTAAGTTGAGAATAATCAAAAGCGAGAAATCCGAAATGCGAGCATTCTCCTTAGACCTTTGTACAGGCGGCATGGAGGTACCCCTTTGTGACACTTGGTTGAAACATGGCATGCGAAGACCCGGTAGTCCAAGTTAAGTAGGACGAGGTGCGGGCACTATTAGTATACTATGCGTGAGGCTTGCAACTTGTAAGATATAATTTTCATAACTCATATGCTTTATTACTACCGTTGACAAAATTGTTTCATGTTTTCAAAATAAAAGCTCTAGCACAAATACAGCAATCGATGCTTTCCTCTTTGAAGGACCTTTCTTTTACTTTTATTGTTGAGTCAGTTTACCTATCTCCTTCCACTTAAGAAGCAAACACTTGTGTGAACTGTGCATTGATTCCTACATACTTGCATATTGCACTTATTATACTACTTTATGTTGACAATATCCATGAGATATACATGTTATAAGTTGAAAGCAACCGCTGAAACTTAATCTTCCTATGTGTTGCTTCAACACCTTTACTTTGATTTATTGCTTTATGAGTTAACTCTTATGCAAGACTTATTGATGCTTGTCTTGAAGTACTATTCATGAAAAGTCTTTGCTTTATGATTCAGTTGTTTACTCATGTCATTACCTTTGCTTTGATCGCTGCATTCATTACATATGTTTACAAATAGTATGATCAAGATTATGATGGCATGTCACTTCAGAAATTATCTTTGTTATCGTTTTACCTGCTCGGGACGAGCAGAACTAAGCTTGGGATGCTGATACGTCTCCAACGTATCGATAATTTCTTATGTTCCATGCTACTTTATTGATGATACCTACATGTTTTATGCACATTATATGTCATATTTATGCATTTTCTGAACTAACCTATTAACAAGATGCCGAAGAGCCAGTTGCTGTTTTCTGCTGTTTTTGGTTTCAGAAATCCTAGTAAAGAAATATTCTCGGAATTGGACGAAACTTTCGCCCAGGGTCCTATTTTTGCACGAAGCTTCCAAGACCGAAGACCTAACGAAGTGGGGCCACGAGGAGGCCAGGGTGGCCGGCGCGCCCAGGCCCTGGCCGCGCCGACCTATCCCCCGGGCCCTCGTGTGGCCCCCGCGTTGACCCTCCGCCTACTTAAAGCCCGTCGCGAAACCCCCACCGAGAGCCACGATACGGAAAACCTTACAGAGACGCCGCCGCCGCGAATCCCATCTCGGGGATTCTGAGATCGCCTCCGGCACCCTGCCGAGAGGGGATTCATCTCCCGGAGGACTCTACACCGCCATGGTCGCCTCCGGAGTGATGAGTGAGTAGTCCACCCCTGGACCATGGGTCCATAGCAGTAGCTAGATGGTCGTCTTCTCCTTGTTGTGCTTCATTGTTAGATCTTGTGAGCTGCCTAACATGATCAAGATCATCTATATGTAATTCTATATGTTGTGTTTGTCGGGATCCGATGGATAGAGAGTACTATGATTATGGTGATTATCAATCTATTGTTCATGTGTTGTTTATGATCTTGCATGCTCTCCGTTATTAGTAGAGGCTCTGGCCAAGTTTTTACTCTTAACTCCAAGAGGGAGTATTTATGCTCGATAGTGGGTTCATGCCTCCATTGAATCTGGGACAGTGACATAAAGTTCTAAGGTTGTGGATGTGCTGTTGCCACTAGGGATAAAACATTGATGCTATGTCTAAGGATGTAGTTGTTGATTACATTACGCACCATACTTAATGCAATTGTCTGTTGCTTTGCAACTTAATACTGGAGGGGGTTCGGATGATAACCTGAAGGTGGACTTTTTAGGCATAGATGCAGTTGGATGGCGGTCTATGTACTTTGTCGTAATGCCCAATTAAATCTCACTATATTTATCATATCATGTATATGCATTGTTATGCCTTTCTCTATTTGTCAATTGCCCGACTAATTTGTTCACCCAACATGCTTTTATCTTATGGGAGAGACACCTCTAGTGAACTGTGGACCCCGGTCCTATTCTTTACATAGCATACAATCTACTGCAATTGTGTTTTACTGTTTTCTTTGCAAACATCTTCCACTCGATACGTTTAATCCTTTGTTACAGCAAGCCGGTGAGATTGACAACCTCACTGTTTCGTTGGGACAAAGTACTTGGGTTGTGTTGTGCAGGTTCCGCGTTGGCGCCGGAATCCCTGGTGTTGCGCCGCATCACATTTCGCGACCATCAACCTTCAACGTGCTTCTTGGCTCCTCCTGGTTCGATTAAACCTTGGTTTCTTTCTGAGGGAAAACTTGCTACTGTGCGCATCATACCTTCCTCTTGGGGTTCCCAACGAACGTGTGAGTTACACGCCATCAGCGCCGGTTTCACTGGTGTTGCACCGCACTACACTCCTCCACCAACAACCTTCACGTGTTCCTTGACTCCTAGGTTCGATAACCTTGGTTTCATACTGAGGGAAACTTGCTTCTATACGCATCACACCTTCTTGGGAACTTGTGCTTCAGACCCAGATGTTGTTAACACAAAAGGAAGACCTCGGAGGCTTACAATAAGAGAGGCGATCAAGCAAAATAAATTTTACACTTGCAGTCATTATGGTTCAAATGAGCACACTATAAAGAAATGCACGAACAAGGACAAGCACTATGATTTACCTAAGCGCAAGAGGTCAAGGCCTAACCCTAGGAATCAGAAAAAGAGTAAGGAACTATCTGTAGTTATTTTTTTTAGTATTTGAGCAATACTGTGGAATCAATCATGTTTTTAATTGTTGTTGGTGGTAATTTTGGTACATAAATAAGACAGAGGAATCATGTCTTACTTCTCCCTATGTTTTGCAGGTGTGGCAAGCAAGAAGAGCAAGAACAGTAAACCTAAAAACACAAGTAAGAAGAAGACCAAACAAGATGCAAGCAGTAGCAATGAGCAAGTAGTTGAAGAAGTTGTTCAAGAAGAATAAACAGGACAAAAAGAAATCAGAAGCAGATGCGTATAACAAGGCAATTTTATCTTGTTGGAATCAATGATGTAATAATCTAGATTTTGATTGCCAAAAATGATGAACATTATGTTTGCTTTGACATTGAATGCAAAATAAGCTTACTCTGAGATTTTGATCCCTTGTGTTGCGCTGCTATGCTTCTTCATTGTGTTCCACTGCTATGCAAAATGAGCTTACTGGAAAAAATTGCATGTGTCAGTAACATTTACTGGAATCATTTCATAGAGGATGAAGAATATTAATCTGAGTAACATATGACAAAAACAGGATAGACAACATCTTAGTAGACGAGAAACCACAGTAGCTTAGTATAAAAACAACATCTGAGCTCAGACGATTACACAAAACACATAGTATGCAAAAAATCCCTACTGCTTTCAAAATCCAACCATCTTTGGTTCCAACTTTACACAAGTGAAAATGTCTGTGGTGTTTAGTTTGTATCGAGAAAAAGAAAAATCTAAGCAAAAGATCCTATTGCAGTCCCCATCTCCCGTCATTGCTTTTCATCATTTTAAGTACGGCAATTAGCAAGCATCTTCACATCCCAACCTATGGAGAAAAAATTAAAGATTCAAAATTTCGAAGAAAAAGAATAGGTAGATACATAAGCAGAAAATGGTAAAGTATTGGTACATACATAACCAAAGTATTCCGATACAACCGTTTTGTCTAATTTGTTAAACTTGCTGAAGTAAATTTCATTTGCGAATTTGATCCTCAGATTTATGATGTCGGCTTGAGAAAAAGCGTTCTGCATTTGAGTTCTTGGATCATGGATGTCCATGAACTTCATTGTGAACACACCGCAATCGTCACTGGTTTTTTTGAGAGAACATAAAAACAAGAAGTTAAGAATCATGTATATGTGCACCTGTTGAAAATTTTTAAAAAAGAAAAAAGACACCATGTGCACCTGTTGTCTTGCTTTGGGACTGTTGTATATCTTGTTTGGAATTCATTAAAATCTACTTGGTAGGACATGAGAGGAGTTACAAGAATATTCCACAGGGCAATGAAGTTTTGAATCTATTATGAAAAGAAAAAGGGATGATCAATAAATATGAATTCAATTATCAGTTCAAATGTGGTACAGAATAAAGACTACAAATAGAGGTTAGTAAAATTGTACCAGTGGTTCTCTAATGGCATTATGGAAAGGATCTCCTTCATTATAAAGTGAATCACAGAATGCAAAAACTTTTGCCTTCAAGCACATAGCAAACAAAAACCAATGATTGGCTATAACTATTGGGAATTGCATCTGCAAAGAAAATTAGAAGTTAAATAAATTGCACAAATCCTAGATGAACATATAAACTTAAACAACATTGACAAAAGTTTATGGATTATCTATAATGATATTAATACCTGATCTGATCTCCATAGGCGGAAATCAGAGTTGGCGCCCTCAAATGCCGTTTGAACAATGTCTCCATTATTGCCATTGTACCTCAGGATAGTTTCCTAGAACAAAAGTTGTCATCATATAAAATTTCTTTTAATGAAAACAATTTGATTTTGTGTTTTAAATGAAGATGAAAATTGAAAAACTTACCCCAACATAAGGGAAGAAGAAATGTTTTTTTGGAAATACTTGGATGCTTGTAATGGAAAAGTTTGCGACAATAGCATAGTATAAGGTAATTATCGATGTGGCCATAAGGCTCCAAAGTTGCAAGTGACTGAAACGAGCAGTATGCTTTCTCATATCTAACAACTTCATCACTGTGGAAAAATCCTATGTATTAGATCTAATAGAAAATCAGATGTACATTGACACAAAAATGTTAAAACATGGACAAAATAAAAATGTACTGACCTTTGCATTTGTGAATCCTTCCCAATAGCTAAGATTGCACTGTAATACCTTCTTTCGGATGGCAAGCATGGAAAACGGCTAGCATTGGTGACAAAAGGCACAAATGGGTTAGTGTACCTATTACATGGAGCAACATATCTCCTGGGAACAATATTTTGCTGACTTTTGCTTGAAGATGGAATAGAGTTGCTTGATGAGTGTTTGAATATGTTGTTGTCAGAATGGTTGGATATCATATTACTATGCTCCTGTTTGAAGTTTGCAGGTTCAGATTAGATTGAAAAATACGACACTTATTGAACATGGGAAAAATATGAAGCAAAAATAGATGAAAATTTGTACCTCAACTGGTGTTGTTGTAATTTTCTTCAGTTTGTTGTAAGCTTCCTCCGTTTCCTTTGACATAGCTTCATATTTGGCCTTGAAGTTA
Organism: Lolium multiflorum; assembly: GCA_030979885.1. Classification (NCBI taxonomy): domain Eukaryota; kingdom Viridiplantae; phylum Streptophyta; class Magnoliopsida; order Poales; family Poaceae; genus Lolium; species Lolium multiflorum. The sequence continues at coordinate 356,853,864 of CM061750.1, forward strand.
CACTCTCCTATGATTTTTACTTCTGGACTTATAGACTAAACAAGAAAGAAAATAACAAAAAAAAGAAGTTAAAAAACAAGTTATGAACCTTTTAGTATGAATCAATCTATAGTATACAGAAAATTGATGAAATGGTCAAGGACATTACATCATCAATGATCATGAGTTGAGGATTGCAAACATGAGATGAAAGATCGATAAGTTTCTTAGCTATATTTGTGGCAACAACTTGTATCTTCGAATTTGTCACCAATGGTGTCGTCTGGGAATCCTTAAATTGAATATGAAGTGTGAGAAAAAAATTGAGCAAATGTAAAGTAAAAATAATTACCTATAAAGTTGCAGAAGTTTATTACCACTAAATTCACAAAACCATTCTGCGAGACCTGTTGATTGAATACATCTGATAGTCTAATAGGAACTATTGGTGAAAGAACTTTCATGGCAACATCTGGTTGAACCGGAACATTAACATCTACAACACAACCATTGCCCTCATTCAAAATAGGAACTGGTTTTGCTGAAAAAGAAAATTTGTAATGATCATGACATGAAGCCTAGAGAAAGTGAAAATCAATGTAGTATAATTTTTTTTAGAAATATATTATATAAATTACCATTGGTTGCTTGAAATGAATCTATCATGGGTGGTTTGGAAATTCTTTCTGTTTCCGGAATATCTGTAATTACATAGTCATAAGAGATCTACCCTCAAAACTAGATAGAAATACAGTATGTACACTGCATATACACTTGATTTACATAAGTATTTACACTATATTTACATTGTATTTACAGTGGTATCTCGTGCACTATTTACAGTGGTAAGCTTCCTCCATAAAAAGATTGTACTCATGCAAAATTGTTGTATTTACTCTATATTTACATTGGGATTTACGGTGGTATCTCGTTCTCTATTTACAGTTGTAAGGTTCCTCCATAGAAAAGGAAAGCTTCCTCCATATGTACTCATGCATTCCATATACACACAGCTAGAGTGCAGTATACACAACATATACACTTGATTTATGAAAAAAATTGATGTATTTACACTAGACTTACAAGAAAATTGATGTGAATTGATATGGGAAAACAGGGAATTTGTACCAGATTTATCAAGCGGTGCATGATCTTTATGTTTGGATAATAGCTTCGCCAAATGTTGGTATTTACCGGATGCAAGCTTCCCTTTACTTATAGTACCTTTGTTAACCGAAAAAATAAAACAGTATATAAGTCAGTATGAAGCAACACACATGAGAGCTGGAAAGAAAAAGACACATTTGCGGAAAACACAAAAGAAAAGAGAGTAACAAACTTACCACTATCTAAGTCAGGGATGTCTGCCGTGTCAAAAATGTTATGTTGCTTGTTTGGTTCTTGAATCCCTAGTCAAAATTTAATGTAAAACTATGTAAAATATTTATGTGCCATACTAAATATATATGGCATTAACACCTTCATTGCACAAGTGAAAACATGCAAAAGTGAAAATAAACACCTTCATTGCGAACTTCTGTCGCCTTATCAGTGCCATTGTTTTGCAATCCGTGAGGAAATTTAAATTGAAAAATATTTCCTGTACAAATTAAATCAAGAAGTTGAGACAAACAAACTCTTAAAAAAGAGGTGACAGAAAGGGTTGTGCAGCAAAAGTTCTTACAAAAATTAATTCGGAAAGCATAAAAAAGGCTAACCTATTGAATTGTTGCTGCATGAAGGCTCAGGAGCACGCTGGGAATTTTGCAAACAGCTAAGCACGTCGCATACTAAAGAATGTGTCCAGGCTTCAAAATCTTTAGGTTTGCCAATATTGTTGGTGTGTATGATTTGTACAATATCATCAATGACCTTTTAAAACACAAAAGGAGGGAGAATGAAGAAGACTAGTACCAGTGAGGATATAGGTAAACAATTTATAAAAAAAGAATAGTACCATTACCTCGTTAGTAAGGAAAGATGAAAACAAAGCCTTAAGCTTGCCATTGAGGTTGAAAGGAGAACTAAAAGTTTTTGAGAACTTCTTGCATGAATCCTTTCCAAATGACCTTTCGACCTTGAAGAAAATAAGTGTGTAAGATATAGAACACTAGCATGGTATTTTCAGAAAAAAGAAAAAGTAAAAATACATTTAGAGAACCTGGTAAACTGAAGCAGGAACCAATCGCTTTAATGGCCTTTTCCCAAATGAGTTGCTGCTATTTTTATCCATCTCAGAGTATTGCCTAATTCTGTTACCTTTCCAAACAAGTATTCGTGGATACTCATCGGGGAGTGAATTTAATCCAAATTCAACACTATCAAGATATGAAACCTAAGAAAAGAAAACAAATTTAAAGTTATTGCATTAAAAATTGACAACTAGGACAGCTATTATATGTTAAAGGACCAGAACAAAACACTCACAGCTAGAGCATAGTGGCACCCTCCAAAAGTGATTGTACGTTTTGATAGTTTGTTTGTCGCCAACTTGAAACTTCGTATGCTAGTAATTAGCCAGTCATATACAAACTTGGACAGATCATATCTCGCAAAACTTTTACAATCTTTGAAAATGTGAAAGTACTGTGTGCTTGGTAAGAGGCTTGAGTTTGGACACAAGAAGCTTGTGAAACAAACTGACATGAAGCAAATGAAAATATCTTCATCTGATAACTCTTCCCCAGAGATTAGCTTGTTGGCAAAGAAGTTGACATTTGGAATGGAAGTTACTTTGAAATGAGATAACAAAAATTCACGGCCAGCTTCGCAATCAGGGACAAGCTCAATTCCACCAATAGGAAGATCCAAAATATTATGGTTTGTTTGCTTATTTACAGGAATGAATTTCTTTGTTAAATGAATTTCTGAGGAATTGGTGTCAAAAACACTTGCTATCCATTTCACATATCTAAGCGGGACATCTGTTTTCACAAATTTCAACATGCATTCCATTCCATAGAGTTTGATTACAGAAATCTGCTTATCTGTCATTGCTTTGATTACTGTTAAAAACAATTTTTCGGGGTAACTTGTACACACTTTACTGTCTGCATTCTCCATCCTTGACTTCTTAGACTGCAAGTTAAATACATGTCGAAAGTTAAAATCTATCAAAAATCATAATCTACTTGCTCAGAGATGCTGCTGATATGTTGTAAATGAACTAATAAAAGATTTTGGAGACACACCTGATATGCAGGTATTGGATTATCACGGATGTTGCTTTGCATTATTTTCCGCTTAAGGCTCTTAACTTTCTGCAAAAAATAGAAACAAAAACAGGTACACGAAAAATAAGTTATATCTCAATGAATAACTTACATATAATTCACATGTGCATCTTTAAGTGAAGAACTAACATTTTTCATGTAAAACTCAATAAGTGCCTTATCGAAATTGATATCTCTCACATTGTCTTGTTAAAAAACAAAACAATACATTCATGAGCAGTTGACCAGATGGAGTACAAAACTAGCAAAGTAAAATGAAATTCATATACACAAAAAAAGAACCTTAGACACAGGATTGCAGAAGCTTTCTTCATTGTCTTCTGATGAATCATCTTCTGATAAATCATTGTCTTCATTGATATCTCTACTTGCAAAGTTTGTGTGAGGTTTATCCATAGCTACGATAAGTTGAAATAAATAGATATCAGAACATACACTGCATATATACTTTATCTACACTACACATACAATTGTATCTACACTGCATATACACTTTATCCTACTGGCCCTGCGTGGCCGGCGACGATGGCACAAGGCAAAAGCTGATGGTGCTCTACTCCTACCGGACATATACACTTGTATCTACACTACATATACACTTGTATCTACACTGCATACACACTTGTATCTACACTGCATACACACTTGTATCTACACTACATACACACTTGTATCTACACAACACACTTGTATCTACACTACATACACACTTGTATCTACACTGCATATACACTTGTATCCATACACTTGTATCTATGATTGTATATATACTCTATTTACATTGCATATACACTACATTGTATGTTTACTTTCTGATATATACAATGCATATAAGGCTTACGCCCCCCAAAACGGCGGCTCGACAGTATATACACACCACGTCTAGAAAAATCTACACTTACATGTCTGCATATATACACCGCATCTACGACAGTATATACACACCTTTATATGCGCTATATTTACGTCACGTCGATGCATATCACTCCACACACAATACAGAGAATACCACCGGCAATCCACAACACTCCACAAAAAAAGCGACACACGGGAAACACCCTTTCCGCACACGATTGCATGAACTCAAAGCAAGCGTCTAGTATTCAGTTTTTTGGCTAGAAACTAATGCCTAAATGCCTAAACCATATAAAACACACCGAAGCACCTAGGCTTCCCTGAGACGTCGCTTATTCAGAACATGCTAAAGAACTCGCACAAATGTGTTCTGAAACCTCATAAGGCTTCTCTTGGTTCTGCATAAAAATTGCAGCTATGGTTCTGCATAAATGCCAACTGTAAAATGTTCAGAAAACTACACATAACACAGAGTACTTGCACTTGGCATGAAAAATCACCTCCATAATCCTTGTACATACACCACCGGCATCCACGGCGCTCCACAAAAAAGAGACACACAAGAAACACCCATACTGCACACGATTGCAAAAAGCAAAGCATCTGGTATTCAGTTTTTTCAGTTCTAGGCAACAAGTGCATCAGCATACCATTCCCCATTTTCTCCTCTACGACATATACACTACACTGCATTTACATATAAAAACAGACAGTATATACATCCAAAAAAAATCAATGACAATCCACGCCCTGGATGCTTGATGCCCCTGCATTGCATATACAGTGGACTTGCTGATATATACAATGCATCTACGATTGTATATAAACTCTATTTTACTTGCATATACCACTGCATTTACATATATGCTAACAGAGGGCAATCCCACACAACCTACATTGTATATACATTGGACTTTCTGATATATACAATGCATCTACGACTGTATATATCATATAAAACAGATACAATGCATATACACTGGATTTACATATAAAACAAATAGTAAGCTAGTAAGTAACAGAGAGGTGATCCATGCTAATATACCTCTAATCAAAACTATCAGACTAACACCACACGGTCTAAGCACACAAAGAGAACTCTATTTCCAGGGGAGAAATGGATGCAAACTTTCAGTTCTCACCACACACGGCCGAGACATCGGTCGACTCAAATTTAAATGCAAAAATAAGAACAACCAGTGATATGGCAACATCAGGTAACTTGCAAGGAAAAGCTATAGTGCACTACCGTTGGTTTTGTTGATTATTATGCCAGTCGGTAGGCCAAGGTAACTTGCAAGGAAAAGCTATAGTGCACTACCGTTGGTTTTGTTGATTATTATGCCAGTCGGTAGGCCAAGGTCGCGCCCCTGTACAAACAACACCAGCATCAAAAAAGCCGACGCCCACATCCAACGCACTAAGGTACAAACACCACAGGGAGCAAAAAGGCGACACACAAATGCATATACATCTGCATACCCCCTGGATATTGGGAAATTTGCATCTCTCCGTATTGTAGAAAATACATTAAAATCATGCTTGCAAAAAAGGATATATCTACATAGAGCCAATATTATTCCAAAGCCTCCCCCCCCATAGAATACTTCCCTACAAAGAAGTGTGTATATACCATATACCTCTATACATACATTGCATATACATCTATAGATAGTCGTCATTTACTGATTTACATCGTCCAGAAAGCGACAATAAGAACATGTGTACTCATTATTTGTGCACCCTCTCTGCTATATGCTTTAGAGATAAAAAACTAGACACAATGCAACACAAAGTATCTATTCAATCACGCATAATAATCAAGCAGAGCACAAACTAGCAGTAGTATCTTCTTCATCATCAATCATCAAAAAAGCCAGAAACCAAGGTGCTATGCAGAACTGATGCAAAAACAGTTTAAACACTTCCACGGCTACTAAAATCCATTGACACCTCATGGGACTGCTTCAAAACATACACATACTGCATTCACGGCTAATGGATTTCATAAGAACATGAACAACCAGAAGCATCCACGGGAAACCACTATGCTGCACACGAAACACTACAGAGCAAAAACATCTAAACCTACCCACGAATCTCCTGCAAACTAAAACAACAGATCCACGAAAAACATCTAAACCTACCCACGAATCTCCTACCCACGAATCACCTCGTCATGAACCAAAAACAACAGATCCACGAAAAAAATCCGCCGACGAAAATCTCGTCACCCACATCACCAAACACCTAGACGGCTAGAAAATGGTACACACAGGTCGCCTACCACTCACGGAATTCATCGCCGACGACCAGCAATAGAAGAACAGCGAGGGATTTGGGGTCGACGCTTACCTTGAGGACGAGCTCGACCTACAGCAATGGAGATGCCGCCCCAAGCCCGAGGCCCCCAGCCCCCACTCCCACCCGCAGGTTGCGGAAGGGCGCAGCAACCGCTCGACCGCGGCGGACGGGATCGTCTCCGACCGCGGCGGACGGGCTCGTCTCCGACCACGGCGGCGATTTCTCCCCTTCCGCGCCGCTCTATCCCCTTCCCCGCCGCGATTTGGGTCGAAATGATTTGGGTCCAAATGAGGATCCCGTTGAAGCCAACGTGGGCCCCCCGAGCGAAAAAAACGGTGGAAACAAAACCAGGAAAAGAAAAAACCATTCACAAAACCGGTCAAACCCTGTGTGAGCCAAAACATGATTTTTGCCGGATGAAAAATACACGCTATAAAATTCGAGTGATGGCCAATTAGAAGACAACCGAGTGATAAACAACAAAGCAATCCATCGGTCAATCGACCGAAGAGCAAACACAAAAAAACCTCTTTGCGTTTCCCCAGCGCCTCCTCCCCTCCTTGACCGTTGGCGATGACGATCCAGAACGGCGGTGCCTCCTCGAGCAGCGGCGTCCACCGCAACGCGTTCCTGGATGCTTGCCTACCTCGTGCTGAATAAGACGAAACCTAGGTGACCGCCATGCCGAGCTGCATGGGCAACAAGTTCGGGAAACCACCCAACCCTCTACATGATAGAAACAGTCCGGGCAACGGCCACTCCTCGGGCAACCAATCCGGCGATCGCCTTTCCTGCCATGTACCTTCCTCTTCCTCCCCTCGTCTCTCTCTCCTCCCATGGCACTACACTCGTCATCCATGAGGGGGCCGCGCGTGGAAACACTTTGTTTCTCCGGAACCAGGGCTAGTGACGCGAGTGCAGTCTGTTGGCGCAACAGTTCGTGCCGTTGCTGGGTTGTGGTAGAATCGACCGACGGAGCATTGTCTTCTTTCTTTCGGGCCGCTTGTTTGATCTCAAATCCGCACGATAGTTCGTGAACAAATGAACAATGGTGTGGCCTGGTGCTGATTTCTATCACCGAGCGCGAAAGAAAATTGATTCTTGTGATTTATTTGTGGTGCTTCCCGTGCTGCTCACTCAGGACGACACCATCAAGGTATTCATCACCTCCCAGCTCTCATGTTTGATCCCGTAGTGAACTCTTTTGCACCGCCTGCAAAAATCTGTTTTCTTATTATCTGTGCTGTTGTGAACTGTAGAGTGACTTCTTGGAGCTGTAGATGATTGTCTTGGTCATCATGCCGATGCCAACGCAGAGGTGCTCGAGTGCTGTAAACACAACATTATGATTGGCTTCAAAAGGGGTATGTGCGGATCTGGTTCCTTCTTCCCGTCTTAGTGATTCATTTCTGTCCTAATTGAACTGAAAGGTTCACCCCACTGGTTCATGGTAGTTGGTATTTCAGCACAATCAAGGAGAAGAGTGACAAGGAGATCGTTGGTATCAATTAATGGTTTTAGTTCATCCAGATAGCTCAACATGATGGTTATCTCCTGAGTCTAATTTAGCATGATCAAGCTCCTATTGTGAGTATTTTAAAGGGATTTCTATTTTCGTGCCCTCAGTTCCTTAGTTGTACTCAGTTTTCCCCAGCTCCTTAGTTTTTCCTCAGTTTTACCCCCAAACGTTTGTCAAACCCGCAGCAACTCGACGGCAGATTCCCGTTTAGTTGACCGTTCTGTCACGTGTGGGGCCGCGCGTGTGGGGCCGCGTGTGGGCCCGTCGCGTGGGGCTGGTAGAAAGGGACCGCGTGGGACAGACGAGAAGCGTTTGGTTGCACGTGAGCAGGAGCTGGGTTCTGTCTCTCGCCCAAAATTGGCATTATTAAGTGCACCTTTTTCCCCTCTTTCTCTCGTCCTTTTCACCAAATTAGTATAAACAATCTAGAGAAGCTTGCATTTCTGACTTTCTTCAATTATTTGTGCCTTTTGGCCCTCGTTGTTTGCCCAATATGGCAGCAAATCTAGTACTCCCTCTGGTCCATATGTATGTAGTTAAATCTAGAAGCAAATCTCCAGGATAATGTACGATAAATTCACAGTCATAGTAAATCAAGAAAACTAAGTACGGCCAACAAAATATAGTAGACTAGGGATAGATAATCCCTAGATAATATGGATAGATAATAGGCATACACAGCAGCCAACATAGTAACAGGTTCTGCACAGCACCATCATACTAACATAACAACAAGGGATCCCTAGCTAACAACAAAGGGATCCCAACAACAAACTAGGAGGCAGCAGCAGCAGACACGTCCGGGGACTCCGCCTACCCCATCTGGCTCTGCCTCCACTTGTTGCTCTTGCTCCCCTTGGGAGCCTTGGGCTTGAGCGGAGGCACGCGGCCGGCGGAGATCTCCACCCGCTGCAAGCTGCGGAGGTGCATGCCGAGCGCCCGTGCTTGGCGCGGAAGGAGTGGACGTTCACCGTCGTGCCGACGTTGGGGAAGGTGTTGCTGATGTTCTCAGCATGCGTGACGAGGCAGTTGAAGTCCGTGGCGCCGAGTCTCCTGGGCAGGGCACTGTACACCTCCTTGGCGAAGTAGGAGATGTACTCGACCCGCAGCCTCCGCAGACTGGCGAGTCTTGACGTCCTCCTCCTCTTCGTCGCCGCCGACGTCGCTGCATATCTGATCCATATCAAACAGAAACTAGTGAATGAGTTGCAACGATGACTAACGTACATGATAACAAAGTTAAGAAAAACAGAGTCAGCCTCAGTTAGAGTGGACATGATTATATATCTACAGGGAAGGTGTTAGCGAACTAAAGCTCATGCACAACAGATTTGTACACAGCAATGGTTCGCTGAACCCTCCCTGTAAAAATTTGTGCCCAACCATTCATCATAGGCAAAGAAACAGATTCTAGATCTGAACTAGATCTAAACTTGAACACATTCGAGATTATTTGCAAAATTAAACGGTTGATATCTTTTGATTAGTGCATAAAATAACTGATTGAGATCCCATGATTACTTGCATAAATTAACTGATTGAGATCCAATATTACTTGCATAAATTAACCGAACAGCCGAACCCCAAATCTTAAACGAAATCAAGAAGTGATCAAAACAAAATGGAATAAAATCGGCGCAAATATTAGCCCAATACTCATCCATCTACAGATCCATCTACACCAGCAAAAATAGGGTTCAAAAAGGAATGGGGAACAAAAAGGAAGCAAACCGTAGTTACCTCGTTCCATGGGTCCTCCAGGGAGGTGTCGTAGGGGTTCGGGGGGGACGTACGGCACGAGGTCGTAGCGACCCATCCCGCCGGATCTGACGCCACCGGCGGCAGCGCGTCCGATGCACCGGCGACGGCGGCGGCGGGAGGCGTCGTAGAGGGGACGGCGCCGAAGATGGAGGCGTCGCGCTTTGAGCCCACCTCGACGATGGGATTGGCATTCTCCTTGTCCATCTCTACGGCGGAGGAAGAGGAAGAGGGAGAGGGAGAGGGTTTTTTGCTTTGGAGAAGATGATGGGACGTGAGAGAGTTGGCGATGCGTGAGCGAGTGAGAGTGACAGAGAGTGCGAGGAGGCGTCTATAAAGGCGAGGGGTGGTTAATGCGACCCGCGTCCTACGCGTGCACCGGTGCACGTCTGCACGTCTTGGACTTCTGCAACGCGACACGCGTCCACGATTGCACGTCTCGACTTCTCCATCGCGACCCGCGTCTACGCATCAACAATTGCACGTGTCCTCGAGTCTAACCCTGGAAATTTAGATATACTCAGGTATACCCTCGAGTCTTATACTAGCATTTTTTGTGTGCTCAATTTTCCCCTCGAGTAATACTGGCTAGTGCAATATACTCAGTTTTACCCTCAAGTGGCTGGTCAACAGAGAGTCAACAAATGGGATTAACTAGTTAAATGAGTCATTTAATGTGCAAAAAATCCTAAAAAGAGTGGCACTTACTCATGGAGTCTTTACCACAAATTGCCACTTCTCAAATCATAGATAAATCATAGATAAATCAAGTTTTACCACAAATTGCCACTTCTCAAATCACCTAGTAGCTATGAAGGTGCATGGTTTTCCACAACAAGCCCTTCCCAAAACAGCTTCCCCTAAATCATACTTTGTCTAAATGAGGCCACAATTCTCACACTGATGTATATTGGTATTGCAAATAGTTTGAGGTAGGCCAAGATGGGTTTCATTGTACAAAACACACATTTTCCATTTTTCAAATCTCAAATTTGAATCCCTTAGTCTGTTTACTACTCAGGTGCCCTTGGTTTCTTGATAGTACTCAGTTTTGCCCTCTCTCTTCACAAATTCTCGCAGACGTGCATCATCGCCCTGATTGGTCTAGCCCATGTCACGCGGATCGTGCCCGCCGTTGATCGTATGATATAGGGAACGGGCAGGATAACCCCCTCTCTCTCTCTCTCTGGTTAATTAGCTTCCACCCTCTAAGTATGCTGAAGGGCGGTTTTCTGTATTATTTTTCACGCGCTAAAAATTATAAACTATTTTAGGCGTTACTTTTCACGCAAAAAAATGATAAACCATCAACAATTTGTTGTAGCCATTACTTTTCACGCAAATGATAAACCATCACCGATTTGTTGTTGCCATTACTTTTCACGCAAAAAAATGATAAACCATCAATAATTTGTTGTAGCCATTACTTTTCACGCAAAAAATGATAAACCATCACCGATTTGTTGTTGCCATTACTTTTCACGCAAAAAATGATAAACCATCAACAATTTGTTGTAGCCATTACTTTTCACGCAAAAAAATGATAAACCATCACCGATTTGTTGTTGCCATTACTTTTCACGCAAAAATGATAAACCATCAACAATTTGTTGTAGCCATTACTTTTCACGCAAAAAAAATGATAAACCATCACCGATTTGTTGTTGCCATTACTTTTCACGCAAAAATGATAAACCATCAACAATTTGTTGTAGCCATTACTTTTCACGCAAAAAAATGATAAACCATCACCGATTTGTTGTTGCCATTACTTTTCACGCAAAAAAATGATAAACCATCAACAATTTGTTGTAGCCATTACTTTTCACGCAAAAAAATGATAAACCATCACCTAATTTGTTACAAAAGCTGGTTTCAGTGAGACCTAACCAAGTTTGGCATACATGATGGCATACCTATAACAACAAGGAATATCTAAAAGGGAAAGTTTCGAAAATTTGAAATTTAGGGTGAAATGATGCCATACATGATGCTGTTTTTCGAGGTTTTGACCTGAAAATCAATTGGGTATTATAAAGGGAAATAAAAAGTTCGAAAAATGTAAAAACGAAACAATCTAGGGAAACAATCTATCTATCTATGTATAGAAGATCAGCTGTATGAAATTTGAGGTTATTTAGAGAAGGTAGAAAAAATCACCTTGTTAGAAAAGCTGGTTTCAGCGAGACGAAACGGCATGCGCTTAAGCAAAGTGATTTTTTCGAACATCTCCAAATGACCACAAATTTTCCATACATGATGCCATACGTGTAACAACAAGGAACCCTATCTAAAAAGTGTCAAAAAAGTTTGCCCAACCGTATAGCTCTATCAAAAAGAACCTCACCATGGCGCTAGTATAATTTTGGGATAGTTACAAACTTTCGTTACCTAACCTTCAACATGAAACTTGTTTCAAATTCATTTTGGCCTACGAGAAACAAATCCCAACTTGATTCGAGCACCACAGCCTCCAACGATGCCGATGCCGATATCGGCATGGTCGAACGGCTATGCTCGCCGCCACGCTAGGTCAACGTCGGGATGCACCCTCAATCCCGTCCCCTCATTCGATCACCGACACACCAGATACCGCCGAGGCCAATGCCGTACATGCTGATGCCAATGCCGAACATGCATGCACGCGCTGTGGCACGGCCACGCCGACCCGCTATGCTGGACGCCACAGACCGCCGCGAGGTCTTTCCTTCGCCACCACACTCTCCTAGCACCCACCTATACACGCGAAAGGAGAGACACTAGTTTTCTCTACATTGCTCGTGTTCGTGTCCGACACGGTCAGTCAAAGTTTTGACGTAGTCTTCGATGTCGTCGACCATTTCTTCTCTTCTTTGCATGGTTAAACGCGTCTAGTTCATATCTATCTAATGCGTCTGGTCTCGCCTCATGCAGTTCATTGTGGACGTCGATCTCATCTCGGCACCCCGCATGCCACCTCCTCCGTGCCATCGCTGTAGAGCTCCATTTAAAAATCTAATCCTACCCGTGTATTGCCCCTTGTATCAGCGTCATGGCCCCACTTGTCATTCGATATACCGAAGCCCCACTCATTCGCGTTTTGGTCAGGGATACAGCGATGCTTACGGTCAAACAAAGATGGATGGTCTGACGTGTCTTTGCGGTACGTGGCCCCACTAGTCGAAGATAACGGTCAACCGTCAACGGCCGTTACATCACGTGTGATGGTTTCAGACAAAAGTTTGGGTAAAACTGAGGAAAAACTAAGGAGCTGGGGAAAACTGAGTACAACTAAGGAACCGAGGGCACGAAAATAGAAATCCCTATTTTAAACCAACTATTTGTCTCAATTTCTGCGTGGCTACATCATAGTGGTTGATGGTAGGGAACAATAGAGCTGGGAGCAAGTCCGTCAAATTAGAGAGTGGACTTTTAGAGCAGATGCTTCATGTGCACCCGTATCTAGACCGTCTATACTGCATCAAGATCCGTGCTAGCTCTTTTTTCCCTCTCAAACAACTTCTCATTTTTGTATCTCTCACACCAAATAATCTTTGAACTTGATATTGTAGATCACTTAAACATAACAACTAGAATGTGGGAAAAATATTTTGGATTTTTATGTCATTATGTATATATATATTTTAAGAATTTATTTTGAATTTTAAAATAATTTGAAATTTGAAGTTGCAAAAAAATTCCAAACTATTTTCCCCCCATTCTATTTGTTACTTCTGAGTGACTTGCAGAAAAATCAAAAGAAAATATGTAATTTAAGAGATATAAAAAAGAAAAAGTCAAACGCACCTGCACCATTGAAGATTTCCCATCAAATTAACAGCCTCCCTGTTTTTTTACGGCATGTTTTCAAAAAGAATGAAGTACTCTAGAGTCCTTGAAGATTTAATTCTGAGGTGTACTTTCCACCTGCTTGCTCAGTGTACTTAACTATGCATCAAACTGGATTTCAAAATTATGACTCCACAATTGTATTTCAAATTCAACAAAAGAATGGGTGTGGTATGCTTCTTTGGTTTGGTCTGAATGCATGTGGAGGCGTGGATGAAAGTATCACTGTTTTCCATCTAATATGCTACTGTGATTTTTCGAGGAACCTTATTCTTGTTTCGAAGATTGCTCCACACAACAAAGAAATATGTGTGATCAGCGCGAAACAACTTTTGTCCCAAGGCATTGTATATGTACTCTCTGGAGTACAAGTGTACAACTAGCCTCCTCCCTCCGTCCCTCGAACCCTGCAATTACCTCCCGTATTCGCTTCCAAAACGAAATAGCAAAATCCCCAATCCCAAACCCTAGCCTCCTCCCTCCAGTGTCCCATGGCGCAGAAAGGCCGCGGCTGCGGCGCCGCCGCCTGGGAGGCTCTGGCGGCGTGCACCGAAGCCGCTGAGTGCGAGCGAGCCGCCCGTGGAGTCGGTCGCGGCAGAGGGGCTACGCTTGTCCCTGCCCTAGGCGTGGTGGCGGTCGGCGCCGGCACGATGCTGGCGGTGGTGGCACAGGGGCTGCCACTGTCGTGGCTGGGCGCCGGTGCTAGTGATATTTATTATTTAGCTTAATGTGTCAAGTTAATGGAATACATTTCCCCCTGTATCAGTAGCATTTATTATACAAAACATAAATAGAAGGCTATTATCAACTTTTGCGTCAGGTAAAATGAATATTATTTATACCAAACTTTTTTACGTACTAAATAGCTATTTTTAATCAAACTCCAACCTTAATTATCGTATTGGTATATATATTACACCGTTCGTATAACCGTATAAGCACACTAAAAATTTCCTGTAAGCATAATGCCAATTGTTATGCAGTTGTAAGATCGGACACTTAATAAACACATTTGTAATGTGCTAAAAATTTAAATGTATTCCGTAGAGAGAACGGTGTTAGTTTTTTATTTTTCCAGACATTGCCCATTAGAAAAATCAACAAACTAAGACCATTCAAATTTTAGTAAAGTACAAAGAGACAGAAATTATTGCCTCCATGGATCAATTTATTACAATAGCTAGAGTTGTAGTTTATATAAAAATATGTGTGGGGGTGCATGTGTGTGTTGTCTATATGTGGATGCGTTGAGTATCCTAAAATACAGTGGAAGTGACCTCTAAAGAGTAAAATCGTAGCAAATGTCTTATTACGTGTCTTAACAAATATCTTGATATAAGTTTCTAGCGTACAATTAGTTATGAGCAAATATGAAAGTCCAAAGTTTATAACGTGTTCACGAAGAATTTCGTTGTCTAGTGCATGCTACATGTTCCAATGAAAACTCGGCAGTGCCGGCTAGACAACCGTCTACGGGATGAAGACGGCGAGTAAACTGGCTATCTCTGATGGAAAGGAATAATAAAAGCGATCATATGTAGTGCATGCTTAGTTTTTCAGAAAAGGACAATGGCCCTGATTTTATATGAAAAGCAACCAAATACAGGGTTGGGGTTAACCAACAAAACAACCACAAACCACAGGTAGTCATTCACTACAGCTCAGCAGAAAACGGAGAAACAAGCTCACGCACGAGCTGTGAAATGATAGATTTCTTTTACACACTTTGACTGATCAACCATGTCTTTCGGTCTTTCCATCCCGCCTCATGGTTGGCCGGCAACAATGAAATCCACTGCGAGAGCATTGAAATCAAATTGTAGATGTTATTCAGAGGCGAGCTATATACAGATTTTAACATTAAAACCAGGCCATTGCGGGCAATCCAAATAGTAGTTGTATCACTGATTCACCGAAGTTACTTTGTCAACCAAGTAGACTAAGGAGGATTCAGTTTTCCCTTGATAAAGTCTAATACCTCCCAAGGTATTTCTGATAACTCCAGGCTGCACAAGATATCTAAGGTATTTTGTAGAAGAGTAAAGCTAAGTTGCAAACGTTACCTTTCTGCTATGATGGTATACAAAATAGACCCGGATGCATGGTCTATAATGTTGTTTTCTCTCTGTTTCATTTGAAACCTCATGTTTAGTTTATTGGAATGGTAAAGATTGGAGTTTCTTGCGCATTTTCAGGAAGTTTGTACTCAAATCATTGCATCATTCTTGTAGCTCTGATAATCCATACATGATCAACTAAATCTCTTGTGATCAATTCAGAAACGAATTGTTGGTGTTGATTTGCCATATGTTGCTCAGAAGTCAGAAGCATCAGACCACAAGGTCAATACTATTTTCAGCGCTTTGGCATACTCTTGTGCACCAATAACTAAAATTAGATAAGGTTGCCCCAAAAAGGTATGTGGATAATCTGCATGTTACTGTACTATTTTTTGGCAACTTCATGTGATAGAATAAATTGAATAGAATGACCATAATATTTCCATAGGAAAGTGTGCTGAGCTCTATAAAAATCATTAGCTATTCAATTTGTTTTGAGATATATAATTATAAACTGACATATCCAATTGCATTGTAAATACTAGGTCAGAAGCATTTTAGCTTGTGTTGACTCATAAATTTGAAATCTGCATCATGCCCTCCTTTGTGCGAATAATATGTTAATTTGGATGGAACTAGCTACCTAATTCAACTGCCTAATAGCATCCACTGTGTTGTCTTTAAGTGAACAAGAGCTTCATTTTCAGACTTCGAAATATATTCTTTGTTAGTTGAACCAAATTGCTCCCACTATATGTATTTTCCATTTCTAGATAGAGTCATCTGTCTAGACACCCATGGCTTTGTATTGGCTGACATTGTTTCTGCTTACTCCCTCCATTTCATAATTCTTGTCGCAAATTTAGATGCATATAATTTTTTTGGTTAATAGATACATCTGATTCTGCCACAAGAATTATAGAACGGAAGGAGTACTAAAATATACCGGTATAGTCATTATTGTATGATAATATTCATAGCATCTTCAACAAAAGGGATGTCACCAAATCACTTTTGAATGTTTAATCCTCGTGATTAATTACCTGGTGTCATTTTATTTTGTGAACCATTGAAAGCATTGAACATATAATATCTCACCACTTTCCTCAAGGCACTGCAATATCATACACTCACTTTTTCTCAAGTATTTCTATGTCTGAAGTACTTCTCTTCTAATGGATTACATATACAGGCATTAATATTGTGATATGTTTGAAACCAAGTTTACATAATATTTTTGATATCGGAGTGTTTTAAATAATTTATTTTCTTTCCCAAAGCTGGACGGGCACGGCAACGCCCGCCTCCATGGTCTAATAGAGTAGTATTACCAAACGGTTATAGCTAGCTTCCTACCTAACATGTCAAGTTAATTAACATAACTAAGAAGTCTTGTTCGAGAATGGATTTTTTTAGCTCAGTCTACATGTAGGCCGTTTTCTGAATCAGTGAAAAAAACATTTTAAACATGTTAAAACAGTTCGAAAAAGACTATGATATGGGCAATATTGTAATCTATAAGCGTTGCAAAATTTTAGAATGAAATATATGTTGTCTTTTAGGCTAAAAAAATAACAAATCTTGAATCTAGATTTTGTCATTTTGGGAGATTTTTTCATTTTTAGTAACAACAAAATATAATGTATTCCAATCTGAAAATTTACACACTAATAGATTACAACATTCTCTATGTCTATGTATTTTTTAGAATTTTCTAAAACTTTGATTTTTTTAAGTTTGAATAAAGAATAACAAAACATGGCTACATGTAGCCCGGGCTACATTTGAGGTTTTCGGTCTTGTTCTTCATTTTCTACTTTATCCATCCCGTTGCTTCACTAGTATGATGCAACCTTTCGGAGCAATTTGCACATCATATACCCCTTATCAACCTAGAAACTCATTCATTAGTACATGTTAGTGTCGCAAATGGTAGACATAGGAAGAAACTCATTCATTCTCTCGTACAAGATGAGGGCACGATCGAAGGGCATGAGCAACTCAAATCATATATTACCAATTATTATAAAGGTCTGTTTGGTGAACCTGTGGAATGTAATATATCCATGGATGAATCTAGGATTGACGACATCCCTCAGGTTTCACGGCAGGAAAACGGTTTCTCACTGTCCCTTACTCGGAGGAGGAAGTGAAGAAGGCGGTTTACCAGATGGAACATAATAAAGCTCCAAGTCCTGATGGCTTTCCAGCTGAGTTCTATCAGAACTTATGGGATATTATCAAGTCGGACCTGATGGAACTTTTCAATGCACTCCATGCAGGTCATCTTGAGATTTTTCGTCTCAACTTTGGTGAAATCATTCTGCTACCTAAGGTTAATGAAGCAGAACAAATTCAACAGTACAAACCAATATATCTTCTTAATGTTTGTTTTAAAATATTCACTAAAGTTACTACAATAAGGCTTAATTCAGTAGTTGATCAGGTAGTACGTCCTACTCAAACAGCTTTTATGCAAGGAAGATTATTCTAGATGGAGTTGTCACCTTGCATGAAACCAATCATGAGTTACATTGTAAGAAGATGAATGTCGTAATATTAAAGATTAATTTTGAAAAAGCTTATGATAAAGTTAAGTGGTCTTTCCTCCAACAAACACTCATGATGAAAGGTTTTTCAATTGAGTGGCGAGCTCTTATCCATAACTTTATTTTCGGAGTAGGTGTTGCAATCAAAGTCAATGATGATGTTGGTAATTACTTCCAGACGAAGAAAGGTTTTACAGCAAGGCAACCCATTATCACCCATGTTATTTAACGTTGTGGCTGATATGCTAGCTATTATTATAGAGTGTGCTAAGGCCGATGGGCAAATTGAAGGGGTGGTCTCACATCTTGTTGATGGCGGACTTCCCATTCTTCAGTATGCTGATGATACGATTTTGTTTAAGGAACATGACCTTGAGAAAGCAAGAAATCTGAAGTTAATCTTATCGCTTTTGAGCAATTATCGGGTTTGAAAATTAACTTACATAAAAGTGCATTATTTTGCTTCGGTGGGGCCACCGACGAAGCCAATCTATATGCTGAGCTTTTTGGCTGTGGGATTGGTCAGTTTCCTATTAGCTATTTAGGCATTCCGATCCATTTTCGAAGGCTTACGAATGCTGAGTGGAAGCATGTCGAGGAGCGGCTTCAGAAGCACCTTAGCAGTTCGAAAGGCAAATTGCTATCCCTGGGTGGAAGGATGGTTCTAATCAATTAAGTATTAACCAACATGGTACTGTATATGATATCCTTCTTCCAGCTGCCTAAAGGAGCCTGGCATTGGTTAGATTTTTTCCGATCAAGATTTTTTTGGCAAGGGGATAGCGAGAAAAAGAAATACCGGCTAACCAAGTGGAGTGTTTTCTGCTGGCCAAAACACCAAGGTGGGCTTGGTGTTCATGACCTTGAGATTAAAAACACAGCCTTATTGGGTAAATGGTTGGCAAAGCTGTTAACCGAGGACGGGGTTTGGCAGACAATACTTAGGAGAAAGTATGTTGGCTCACGTGTGATTTCTCAAGTTTTTTGAAAACCTGGGGACTCACACTTTTGGGCTGGCTTGATGGCAATGAAGAAGCACTTCTTCCCTTTTGCCTCTTTCACCATTAAGGATGGATCTAAGATAGGTTCTGGGAGGACAAATGGTTGGGTAATATCTCGCTTCGAGAACAATATCCAGCTTTATATAATATTATGCGCCACAAGGGTGATACCTTAGCTAAGGTGATGGAATGTAACCCACCTAATTTTGTGTTCAGGAGAGATCTTGTCAGGCCCGGCTGACTGCATGGAACGAATTGCTACATTGGTTGGCTTCCGTCCAATTGTCACAAGGGGCAAATGAGTTTCGTTGGACCCTAAAAGCGAATTCACTGTGGATTCATTGTATAAAGCGTTGATCCAGCTTTTACAGACGGTGATTAATTTTTTTTTGGAAGATGAAGATACCGCTGAAGATAAATTTTTTCGCATGGTACCTTCGTTGTGGGGTAATCCTTACTAAGGATAACCTTGCAAAATACAATTGGCATGGAAGTGAGAAGTGTGTATTTTGCCACCATGATGAGACAATTAAACACTTATTCTTCCAATGTCACTTTGCAAGACCTATATGGTCAATCATCCAAATTGGTTCTACCTTATAGCCACCACGAAGTGTTGCCAATATTTTTGGTAATTGGCTTAATGGGGTGGATCATAGATTTAAGATACTTATTCGGTTGGGACTTGGGAGCGCTTGCCATTATTTGGTCGCTTTGGCTATGTATGATAAAATGTTTAATGATATAAATTGTTCTCTTATGCAGGTTATCTACCGGTGCAGTACTTTGCTCCGTTCATGATCGTCCATTCAGCGTATGGAGGATCGAAACCTATTTACGAAGGTGTCTACATGGTTGGAGGACACGGCGATAACATATCTCAGGATTGGTCCGTCGTGACCGCAGGGGTCGATACTGCATCACGATGTTCATGTATCGATTTTTTTAATACTCTTTGTTCCTTGGATTGTGTGCGGCTATGTGCATCTTAGTTATGCAGAGGCCGGGTGTAATGCTTAAACCTTTTAAGTAATAAAATACCCTTTATCGAAAAAAATCAACCTAGAACAAGTGATAAAAGAAAAAGTAGATCTGATCTTCAGAGCATTTGTGTACTATAATCAGCCTATTTATATGGTTAATGATATTTTATAGCTTAATTATTGTCTATATGGTTAGGGACACTGCAAAAAAGCTTTCTCCAATGATGAGATTGTTGGCAAAAGCTTTCTCCAATTTATAGAAACAAGTTTTTGGAAGAACCAACTTTTGTTTCCTTTTCTTGAAAAAATATCAGTCCATAAATGGATGACTTAGTCAGTTAATTGAAGATGCACAATGCCAAAATGAGATTTAAGTTCTTGTTGCAAAAATATTATTAAGTTATTGAGAGGTTATATTCTGAGTTCATGTAGTGCCTCAATCTTGAGATACTGTAAGCGCATCAGAAGTGTGTGTGATATGCTGCCGAATCAGTAATGCAAAGATTTGATTTTTATTGCTGGCAAACCTGATCGTTGTGTAGATGAAAACCTGGTATTTAAACCCTGAGTGGTGTGAGCAACAAGAATTGGGGAAGAAATTTATTTAGGAAGGGGTTGTGGTGGGGGAAGTGGATTGGGTGAAGGGGTGATTTCACCAAATCCGGTGGGTTAATAGACATGAAAACTCTTCGAACCCGCTATTTATAAACCATAATCATTGCTAGCAACAGGTATTGTCCCCCACGGTATTACAAAATCAACAATATCCAAATGTCGGTCATGTCAGCTACGCGTTGCTACTGCAAAACACCATAAATCCAAACCGAGGAGCGCGAGAAGGAAACAAAAATGTACACCACAGAAAAGAAAAGTCAGCTCAGCAGCCCTCGCGTCAGGCAAGGTGACCGCTCATCTCCACGTTGATTTGTCCGCATCATCTGCTCCAGCCTTCTCGGCCAGAAGCGACGTCCGCGCATTCGTCGACGGCCGGTGAGCCGCCCTCGGTGAGCGGTGCTCCTGCAATGCCCCAAAACCAAGTATTCATTTAGCTAGCATTTCAGTGAAGCCTCTTACATTGTCTGATTAAGTGATGATGCAAGAGGCAAGAGCAGAGAAGAAGGGAGCTTACGGTGCGGAAGGGGAAGTCGTCGCCTTCGAGCATGTGGACGATCTGCCCCATCTTGGGCCGTTTGTGTGCGTCGGAGTCGATGCAGCGGAGGCAGACGAGCAGCACCCTGTTCAGCGCCCTGGGCGGCGGCGCCGGCTGGATGCGCGGGTCCAGCAGGTCCTCCACGCGCCGGCTCCCCACCACCCCCTTGAACCACTCCACCAGATTGACCTCGCCGGGCGGCCGGTTGTAGTCGACGGGGCTCCGCCCGGAGACGAGCTCCATGAGCAGCACCCCGAAGCTGTAGACGTCGCTGCTCTCGTTGAGCATCCCCGTGGACGCGTACTCAGGGGCCACGTAGCCGAAGGTGCCCATGACGCGCGTGGTCACGTAGCTGGAGCCGGGGCCGAGCACCTTGGCCATGCCGAAGTCGGAGACCTTGGCGTTCCACTTCTTGTCCAGGAGGATGTTGCTGGACTTGATGTCCCGGTGCACCACCTTCGGCTCAAGCCCTTCGTGCAGGTACGCGATGCTGCACATTGAACACCATTAATCAGCTTATGTGATCGTCCCGATCGCGACGTACGAACGAACCACTGAGGACGACGAACCCTTTGGCCGTCCCGATGGCGATGTTGAGCCGTGTCTCCCATGCCAGCGGGCTGACGGGGCCAACGTCGCCGTGCAGCCACTGCTCCAAGTTGCCGTTCTCAACAAACTCGTACACGAGCATCCTGTGAGCGCCATGCCATGATTGCGTTAGGCGTTACCGCACACGCTAGTCTGTCAGCTACGGTTTCTCAATAACATTCAGAAGCGTGCTTACCGTTTAGGCCCTTCTGCGCAGTAGCCGATGAGGCCGGCGAGGTGCTTGTGCCTCACCCTGCCGATAGCTTCAACCTCCACCTTGAACTCCTGCTCGGCCTGACCCCTAAAAACCACCATTTGTAATTTCAGATGAACACATTCCCTAAGTGTTTAACATATCACTGCATCACTGATTATGCAGTGCTATAGGTAGTTTCATCAACATCCTTACTACTGTTGTTCGCCGCAAAAAAAAAAACCTTAATGTTGTTCCATTTTAATCGTCTACCTAATTTCCTTATTTGGGACTGTCTAGTTCCATCTCGGGCGTCGATTATCACGGACTAGGCTTTTCTGAATGACTAATTAGCGTGATGTCTGAACCTCAACTGTAAACACACTGAACCCGTGAGTAGGAAGGAAGGAACTGACATTCATGCTGTTACGCATGTGTAAATCTTCAGCAATCCATGTGCATGCATGCACTTGGTTCACTTCAAAGTTAAAACAGCTGCAAAGATGTCACATACTCACATACATATATATTTCTGATTGGATATTTATGTGATCAGAAAAGAGCAAAGTTTGGTCACCCCTTTCCCTTTTCTGTTGCTTTATCTTTTCTTGAAAGTAAGGACAACAGATGGATCGGTTCATATGACTCGCCGACGATCTCTAGTTCTCAACTAACTATGTAGATGGATACATACGTGCCATCACAGAAAAGCACAAAATGAGCCACCTACTCATATCACAATCATATGTAAGCGGGGAGGAAAGAAAAGCAATTTTCGCCATTCTCTGTAGCATTGACCTAACGCGAGGGATAGTGTTCTCTAACTACATTGATTGAGTACAATAAATTTGATTCACATGACAACGCAGACCAATCTAATCAATCAGTAATCACACATATAATGCTACTAGAATAAGATAGGGTGTCATATTATTGCTCTGCAGTTTTATTTTCAGTCAAACGGCACCAGAAGATTCTGAACACCATATCTGATATCTGCAAAAGGACAAGCTGGGGCTTTATCTTAACGAAAGCACGCTTGCCTCAAGTTCGTTTTGGCCTTTTTCATATGACCAGGTAACTGACGGCAAGCTTGAAGCCACGCCAACAGGAGAACTACACCAACCGTGACTAATTACCAACACAAGCATTTAGTTGAGAAAAGCACAAAACGTACATACGCACTGTCGAAAACCATGCCCGCAAACAGTGCCGCTACAAGCTTCCGTCCATTCAAACATTTACGTCAGGGAACAAAAAATGTACTATGGTGGTTAGTTGTTTTTCATTGCGATCGTCTATCTAGTTGAGGTTAAATTGTACTTACATTTCTACCGTGTTAGGATAGGATGAAAGCGAAACGGAGTACTCTGGTCTGGTCCAACAAGGCAGTACTGCAGTAACAACAGGCGAGGCGAGTACTCACTTGTGATCGAACAGGAACTTGACGGCGACCACCTCGCCGTCGGCGAGCACGCCGCGGTAGACCGTGCCGTAGCCTCCCTCCCCGACCACGTTCGCCTCGCGGAAGCCGCCCGTGGCCGCCTCCAGCTCCTCCAGCTCGTACCACCGGCCCCAGCCCATCTCCACCCCGGGCGCCGCGCCGCTGATCCTCCCCACTTTCCTCTTCACCGGCGAGTCCAGGGAGCTGGCCGCCGCGGACGAGCTGGCCACGTCGGAGGAGCTCGTGCCGACCTCCGCCCCGCCGACCTCCACGTACTTCGGCTGCTGCTGCTTGGGCGTGGAGGTCGGGAGCAGCGACGAGCCGGAGGAGAGCGCGTGGTCGACGCGCGAAGACTGCGGCCGCTTGGCGCCGCGCCGGCGCGTGAGGTACGCGGCGATTGTTGCGGCCGACATGACGAGGACGAGCACGACGGCGGCGGCCACCGCGATCTCTAACGGGGTGGACAGGCCGAGAAAGGACTTCCTGCTGGCGGAGGCGCCGGCGACGTCGACGGAGGCGGCGGGCGGCGGTCCGGCGTCGTCCATCGGGGCGGTGGTAGGTGGGCCCGTGTAGTCAGAAGGCGGGTGGCGAGGTGAGGTGACGGAGTGGAGGGTGGTGTTGGAGGGAGCGTGGCTGCTTGCGCCGGTGTTATAATGGAGTTATGATGAGTTGCGCTCTTCTTGCTAACGTTGGTGGACTCGGTGTCCCGTGGCCCCGTCCTACATTACTCCAGTGTTTCTTCGTGCTCGCTCACGGCCATGCATTCATTTTTGGAGATTGGATCATTTAAGTTGAGATTGGAGACGTATCAACGAATCCATCCCAGTATGACCTATTGCGAGGGCTCCTATTGATAACATCTCTTGCATTAGTCACATCAGATGCCAACTGTGTGAAATGAAAATACTACAGTACAATATATATCTATGACCAATGTTTTCAGTATCAAGTTATTAGTTACTATTGTTTTATCGTCTGCAATATCATATCGTAGAATCGTGATAGTACAATAATATTATGAATTTCATTTAAATAAAAATTATGTATATATTAATAATACATCTCAAATAGATTTAAATTTAGTTTTAAATTTAAATTTTGAGTATATTCTATGTCTTTCATAGTGGTTGTTAATGTAAATGATGCATTTATATAATTAATTATGCGCTTACTTGTTGAATGCAATATATAAAAATAAATAATTGTGAACCCACAAAACAAAATATTAAGCCTATATGTTTGAAAACTATTACACACAAATGGCTAGTTAATTGCTTTCTTAGACATAAAAATTCCCTTTTTATACCCATCTCACTCAAACTAATGGATAGTTAGTCTTGAGGCTACAAATGACTTCTACTTTTGAATTTGCCACGCCGTTGTGATCTTATTTACTAGCATATGTGCGGGATTGAATGGTATTGACTTTGTAGCGCGAGATACTAAAGAGTAAAGATACCACAATACATATTGAGATGTGAGTAAGATGCCATCAAATTAAAATACCATAAATTAACCACGCTAGTATAATAAAATCGTAAGATACTATGATATGACTCTGTATGCACTTTTTGAATTGGGACATGTGCTTTTTTTTTTTTGTTAAGGCAGCCGCAATCTAGAGTGATTTACTATTTCTTCCTACCCATATTAGCAATATCAATGTAGTGCAATTTTATAGAGTAATTTATTTTAGTAAGGATGGGTCCCGAAGACCCAGAAGCTGGCGTTATATTCCAGTGGTGGAATTACATTTTACAGGAAGGTCTAAAAAGTAAAGAAAATTATTACCAGGACCAACAACTTTGCAACAAGAACCCACAAGAAAATCAAAAAGAAGCAACAGGGTCCTTCTCCATCTTCTCGACGTCCGTGTTGGCACCATTGCTACCGGGGATGAACCACTTGGAGGTTGGAGCAACGCCACTGTTAAGTGCTCGGACGTAGAGGATGAAGATCCTCCGCAATGGCACCATGCCTCGAGGAAGAGTAGTCACAACCATGTGACTAAGAAGGGCCACCCTCAAGCCATGAGTAACTCTGGGAACTTCCGCAACCCAAGATACCCGCGTCGCCGATCGAGAAGAAAGCTTCACGCCGCCATATCCTTCACGTCACCATCTCCCAGTCCATCATCACCAAGATGGCCAACCCGAGAAGAAGAGCAAGCGAAATCTCTAAGATATGGACCGCAACGGAGCTTATTTAGGTCACCACCTCTGAAATCCACTCCCAGCACCATCATCCTCCATGGACAACCAGTGGCAGAGCAGGGAGGCTTAACCCCGATGCCAGCGGCCGTAAGCACCAAGAAACGGTAGAGAAGTGGCATCACACCATACTCCATATAGGTAAAAACACGAGCACTAATTCTACTGCTAGTACTACTACTACTACTACGTACAGGGTGCTGGCCTTCTCTCCGGTATCCCCGCCGGAGGAGATGGGGAGAGGAGCCGTTAAGACACCGGAGACTCTCAAGGGCGGTGGAAGAGAGAGAAGAAAGGGGGAGAAAATGAGATTTTTGTACAGTATAATTATATAGGAGGTTGTAGTGCAATACCGCAAATGCTGCCAGTGTACCTATGATGATTGCATAATAATGCGTTTATGCAGTGATGGTGAGTCTTGTCATTTACCCGAGAGAATTGTGAAGGCAGGCGGGCAGGCCCAAATTGATGATGTCAGTCGGTGGTCCATGTCCACGGACGGATAGCTATCTCCCCTTGCCGTTGGATGGGAGGCGTGCAGCTTTTGTTTTGGCGTGCTCTACGTGTAAACGGTCGTTGGAGGTGGGGCCAGGGAGCGCTCTGCCTGGATCCCGGGCCCACCGTATACAAGCGATACCCCGTGAATGCTGTGCCTCAGTCTATTCGGGCATTTGATTGCGCAGGGGCTATTCATTTATACAGAGTACAGGACTACAGGCACATCTACAGCATACGACGATACGAGCCGCTGGCATTGATTCTGGATCCGGCGGGGAGCTGCGTTGTACATTCGTATTGTCCTCTATCCACAGTGAAAGAAAAGATTAACACAGAAATACAGAATACTCCATGGCGAACCGGCGATGTATATACATCAGCAACAGCAAATCCTTGGTGGATGTGGCTTCCTGCGAGAAGCAACACGGGTTCCGGCTCGCTTCTGCAGTGTGTTCTCAGGCGTCACGGGCTCACAGTCACAGCCCCAAGTGGCCACATTGCCCCACCAAAAGTTTGAATTTGTTAAATCAGCCCAATTCGATCAAAGATCCTACGGCTTCTTTTGTCAGAAAAGACGCACAGTAGCTATGTTATTTAACCGGGGGACTCGTCGGGAAGCTTTGACAGTGACAAACATGTAAGTTAGGCTAACACATCTTTTCGGCGGATTAGTTAATTTCTCATCGGCAGCGTTCAGGAGGTTCTCTGGTGGGGTGTGTATCGTTGGTGCCGGGAAAGCGATGCGGCGAAGACACCAACGGATTCCATGGATAAACAAGTGGCGTGTCTTGGCTTGGAAAGCAAGCGCGCAGAATATCGGGGAGGTGTGTGCCCATGCTCCCGGTTTAGTTTACTGGCTAATTGGGTTTAGGAATTTAAGTTTGTACGGAAGGAGTAGTGTCAAGTTTACATTCCACTAAGTTCAAATTATATTTTTAGTCACGTCACAGTGATTCATGTCTTCGGTTAAGGGTGCCAGCTATTCTTTTTCATTTACAAACGTATGTACCACATTCCGTTAACGGGTACACATTTACCTTTTTTTGATATTACTGATTGATGTTGTAGTTAGGCCTGGGCATAAAACTGAAAGTTCTGTTTGATTTTTAGGTTCTTTTAGTAATTCGAGCAATCATTATTGTTATTTTGATTTCCGGTTAATTAGGTTTCGGTTTTTTTATGTCCACCCCTAGTTGTAGTTTTATTTTACGTACAACTAATTTAAATTTGACCAAGTTTTAGAAATGCATATCAACATCTAGCACAATTTTTTAGTTCTATAACATTATTCATGCATAATGCTCCGTACTATAACCTTCAAAATCCACCCCCTAAAATTTTGACACCTTTTACTATAATTTTAGTCCAACTTAGAGAAGTTTTACTTCGGGAAAACCTAAACCATCGACTATTTCGGAACGGACGGAGATCATGTATTTTCTTGCATTGCATCTTAGAGTGTGTTAAATATGTAAACGTTTAGTCAGAGAATACCTAAATGATAAAAGTATCACATACAAATAAATAACAAGTCCTAATTGCCTCACACCAAAACATGATCGGTGGCATCATCCTCAACATGCTACAAACTAGTCCAGGAAGAATATCGAACCTACTGTGAGACCCGAACAAGCCTGAAATTTGCTCCAACAAACACCGGGTCAATAAATTCACCTTTAGCGCATAGGCATTGTCCCATTGCAATGAGAGTATCGAAGGAAAATCGTTTAAAAGTAGGGACAGAGCTGCCTTGAGGGGATTTGGGTCAGCCGGCCAAAATGAAAATTGGAAGACTCTTCTCCAGTAAGTACTAACTACTACCTCCATTCCATAGTATAATGGGTATTTCATTTTCTTTGACCGATGCTTTAACTAAGAATTACTCCCTTAACATGTGCTTATGTGATAAAAGTTACAATCTTAAGTAAAGTACGTTTAAGTAGGAATACAATGATATCAATTTTATTTCATATAAAGTATGTATAAATAGAGTAATTACTGGTCAACGCCTTGGTCAACATAAATGGAGACGTCTTATATTTCCGACCTGAGGTAGTAATATTTATTTTAAAGATAATAACCCTCTGTAAAAAAATGTAGAGATAACCCCATTAACACTTTTTCCTACCTTTGTCCCTGCGTAGTAGGCAACTTGAGCACACAAACTCAAGAGATCCAAGTCATTTTCCCAGGTTAGTTTTATTCATAGTCATAGGCAAAGCAATAGAGTGGCTCATTTTCTAGCTTGTGAGGCGGAGGGAGCCCATACCGTTTGGATGGAGGATCCACCATTTTTTTTTTGAGTCTCTCACGATGATGTAACACACTGTTCGATAATTAATAAAGTTGCCATGATGGCTTTCCCTTAATAAAAAACTCAAGTGATCTCGTCGAGAAACTCTACAAGGACGCGCCTTCACAAGCTCCTTGTCAACGTTGAGGAGCACACCACCAGGTCCATGAATGAGCTTACCATCTGATACGTCTCAAACGTATCTATAATTTCTTATGTTCCATGTTACTTTTATGATGATACTCACATGTTTTATACACACTTTATGTCATTATTATGCATTTTCAGGCACAACCTATTACGAGATGCCAAGAGCCCTTTGCTTTCTTGTTTTGGTTTGAATCCTACAAAGGAAATATTCTCGAATTGGACGAAATCAACGCCAGGGTCTTATTTTTCCACGAAGCTTCCGAAGACCGAAGGGATACGATGGGGCGACGAGGCGCCGCCACCATAGGGGCCGCGCCAAGAGGGGCCCGCGCCGCCTGGTGTGTGGGCCCCTCGGCCCCGACGCTGCCCTTCCGCCTACTTATAGCCTTCGTCGCGAAACCCCTGTACCAGAGCCACGATACGGAAAACCTTCCAGAGACGCCGCCGCCACCAATCCCATCTGGGATTCAGGAGATCGCTCCGCACCCTGCCGGAGAGGGAATCATCTCCTGGAGGACTCTTCATCACCATGATCGCCTCCGGATCGATGTGTGAGTAGTTCACCCCTGGACTATGGGTCCATAGCAGTAGCTAGATGGTTGTCTTCTCCTCTTGTGCTATCATGTTAGATCTTGTGAGCTGCCTATCATGATCAAGATCATGTATTTGTAATGCTACATGTTGTGTTTGTTGGCATCCGATGAATATGCAATACTATGTCAAGTTGATTATCGATCTATCATATATGTGTTGTTTATGATCTTGCATGCTCTCCGTTACTAGTAGAGGCTCTGGCCAAGTTGATACTTGTTACTCCAAGAGGGAGTATTTATGCTCGATAGTGGGTTCATGCCTCCATTAAATCTGGGACAGTGACAAAGTTCTAAGGTTGTGGATGTGCTGTTCCTACTAGGGATAAAACATCGATGCTTTGTCTAAGGATATTTGTGTTGATTACATTACGCACCATACTTAATGCAATTGTCTGTTGTTTGCAACTTAATACTGGAAGGGGTGCGGATGCTAACCCGAAGGTGGACTTTTTAGGCATAGATGCATGCTGGATAGCGGTCTATGTACTTTGTCGTAATGCCCGATTGAATCTCACTCTACTCATCATGATATGTATGTGTGCATTGGTATGCCCTCTTTATTTGTCAATTGCCCAACGTAATTTATTCACCCAACATGCTATTTCTTATTGGAGAGACACCACTAGTGAACTGTGGACCCCGGTCCAATTCTTTTACATCTGAATACAATCACCGCAATATTGTTCCTTACGTTCTTCGCATACAAACATCATTTTCCACACCATACGATTAATCCTTTGTTTAGCCAAGAGATTGACAACCTCACCTTAAGTTGGGGCAAAGTATTTTGATTGTGTTGTGCAGGTTCCACGTTGGCGCCGGAATCCCTGTTGCGCCGCACTACACTCCTCCACCAACAACCTTCACGTGGCCTTCATCTCCTACTGGTTCGATAACCTTGGTTTCTTACTGAGGGAAAACTTGCCGTACGCATCACACCTTCCTCTTGGGGTTCAAACGACGTGTGCTTTACCGTCACAAGCAACTCTTTTCTGGCGCGTTGTCGAGATCAAGACACGCTGCAAGGGGAGTCTCCCACATCCAATCTCTTTACTTTGTTTTTGTCTTGCTTTACTTTACTTTATTTACTGCTTTGTTTGTTTTCTTCATATCAAAATACAAAAAAATTAGTTACTTGTTTTACTCTATTTATTATCTTGTTTGCGTTCTCTATATTAAAAACACAAAAAATTAGTTACTTGCATTTACTTTATTTAGTTTGCTTTATTTACTACTGTTAAAATGAATACTCCTGAGAATACCAAGTTGTGCGACTTCACTAGCACAAATAATAATGATTTCTATGCACACCTATTGCTCCACCTGCTGCTACAGAACAATTTTACGAAATTAAACCTGCTTTATTAAATCTTGTTATGAGAGAGCAATTTTATGGTGTTAGTTCTGATGATGCTGCTGCCCATCTTAATAATTTTGTTGAACTTTGTGAAATGCAAAAATATAAGGATGTAGATGGTGACATTATAAAATTAAAATTGTTTCCTTTATCCTTAAGAGGAAGAGCTAAAGATTGGTTGCTATCTTTGCCTAAGAATAGTATTGATTCATGGACTAAATGTAAGGATGCTTTCATTGGTAGATATTATCCTCCTGCTAAAATTATATCTTTGAGAAGTAGCATAATGAATTTTAAACAATTGGATAATGAGCATGTTGCTCAAGCATGGGAAAGAATAAAATCTTTGGTCAAGAATTGCCATACCCATGGACTGACTACTTGGATGATCATCCAAACCTTTTATGCAGGACTGAATTTTTCTTCAAGGAACCTATTGGATTCAGCTGGAGGTACTTTTATGTCCATCACTCTAGGCGCCGCAACAAAGCTTCTTGATGATATGATGATCAACTACTCTGAATGGCACACTGAAAGGCTCCACAAGGTAAGAAGGTAAATTCTGTTGAAGAAACCTCCTCCTTGAGTGATAAGATTGATGCTATTATGTCTATGCTTGTGAATGGTAGATCTAATATTGATCCTAATAATGTTCCTTTAGCTTCACTGGTTGCTCAAGAAGAGCATGTTGATGTGAACTTCATTAAAAATAATAATTTCAACAACCATGCTTATAGGAATAATTCAAACAACTATAGGCCATATCCTTCTAATAATAGTAATGGTTATGGTAATTCTTATGGTAATTCTTACAACAATAATAGTGTACCCTGGTCTTGAAGCCATGCTTAAAGAATTTATTAGTACACAAACTGCTTTTAACAAATCTGTTGAAGAAAAGCTTGGTAAAATTGATATTCTTGCTTCTAAAGTTGATAGTCTTGTTTTGATGTTGATCTTTAAAATTGAAAGTTATGCCTAATGAAACTAAAGATATTAAGTCATTTGCTACAGCAAACGCTATCCAAGTTCGAATTAATGAAAATATTAGATTGATGGCTGAATTGCATGCTAGGTGGGAAAAAGAAGAAAAATTTGATAAAGAGAATAATGTAGCTAAAGTTTGGACTATTACCACCACTAGTAATGTTGATGCTTCACATGTTGCTACACCCCCTACTATCAATGGTAAAATAATTGGTGTTGGCAATGTTTCTACTAATGCAAAGCGTGCAAAACTGCCTGAAATTGCTTAAATCTTGTGATAAAACTGAAATTTTTCAAAATATTGGGGACAATGATCCCATTGCTTTAGATCATAATGGTTTAGATTTTGATGATTGTCACATCTCTGAAGTTATTAAGTTCTTACAAAAACTTGCTAGAAGTCCTAATGCTAGTGCTATAAATTTGGCCTTTACAAAACATATTACAAATGCTCTCATTAAAGCTAGAGAAGATAAATTAAAACTTGAAACTTCTATTCCTAGGAAGTTAGAAGATGGTTGGGAGCCCATCATTAAGATGAAGGTCAATGATTTTGATTGTAATGCTTTATGTGATCTTGGTGCAAGTATTTCTGTTATGCCTAGAAAATCTATAATATGCTTGACTTGCCACCATTGAAAATTTGTTATTTGGATGTTAATCTTGTGATAATTCTACAAAGAAACCTTTGGGGAGGATTGATAATGTTCGCATTACGGTTAACAATAACCTTTTCCCGTTGATTTTGTTGTCTTGGATATTGAATGCAATGCATCTTGTCCCATTATTTTGGGAAGACCTTTTCTTCGAACTGTTGGTGCTATTATTGATATGAAGGAAGGTAATATTAAATATCAATTTCCTCTCAAGAAAGGTATGGAACACTTCCCTAGAAAGAGAATGAAGATACCTTTTGATTCTATTATAAGAACAAATTATGATGTTGATGCTTCATCTCTTGATAATACTTGATTCACACTTTCTGCGCCTAGCTGAAAGGCGTTAAAGAAAAGCGCTTATGGGAGACAACCCATTATTTTACTACAACACTTTTGTTTTATATTTGAGTCTTGGAAGTTGTTACTACTGTAGCAACCTCTCCTTATCTTTATTGTATCGCATTGTTGTGCAAAGTAAAGTCTTTGATAGTAAAGATGATACTAGATTTGGATTACTGCGCAGAAACAGATTTCTTACTGTCACGAAATTGAGCAGCCTCGTCTGTAGGTAACCCATAAAAATCTACCAATTTACATGCGTGATCCTCAGATATGTACGCAACTTTCATTCAATTTGAGAATTTTCATCTGAGCAAGTTAAGTGCCCCAGAAAATTCGTCTTTACGTACTGTTCTGTTTTGATAGATTCTGCCTTTTTTTCGCATTGCCTTTTGCTATGTTTGATGGATTTCTTAGTTCCATTAACTTTCAGTAGCTTTGTGCAATGTCCTGTTAAGAATGATTATGTCACCTCTTAATATGTGAATTTTTGATTATGCACTAACCCTCTAATGAGTTTGTTTGAGTTTGGTGTGGAGGAAGTTTTCAAGGATCAAGAGAGGAGGATGATACAATATGATCAAGGAGAGTGAAAACTCTAAGCTTGGGGATGCCCCCGTGGTTCATCCCTGCATATTTCAAGAAGACTCAAGCATCTAAGCTTGGGGATGCCCAAGGCATCCCCTTCTTCATCGACAACTTATCAGGTCACCTCTAGTGAAACTATATTTTTATTCCGTCACATCTTGTGTGCTTTACGTGGAGCGTCTGTATGTTTTTATTTTTGTTTTGTTTGAATAAAATCGGATCCTAGCATTCTTTGTGTGGGAGAGAGACACGCTCCGCTGTTGCATATGAACACATGTGTTCTTAGCTTTACTCTTAATGTTCATGGCGAAGGTTGAAACTGCTTCGTTCATTGTTATATGGTTGGAAACAGAAAATGTTTCATGTGGTAATTGGTATAATATCTTGAATAATTTGATACTTGGCAATTGTTGTGCTCAAATACATCATGTTTAAGCTCTTGCATCATGTACTTTGCACCTATTAATGAAGAACTACCATAGAGCTTGTTGAAATTTGGTTTGCATGATTGGTCTCTCTAAAGTCTAGATATTTTCTGGTGAGAGTTTGAACAACAAGGAAGACAGAGTCTTATAATGCTTGCAATATGTTCTTATGTAAGTTTTGCTGTACTTCATACTTGAGTTTGCTTCAAACAACCTTGCTAGCCTAAGCCTTGTATTGAGAGGGAATTCTTCTCGTGCATCCAAAATCCTTGAGCCAAAAACTATGCCACTTGTGTCCACCATACCTACCTACCACATGGTATTTCTCTGCCATTCCAAAGTAAATTGCTTGAGTGCTACCTTTAAAATTCCATTCTTTGTCTTTGCAATATATAGCTCATGGGAAAAATAGCTTAAAAACTATTGTGGTATTGAATATGTCGCTTATGTATCTTATTTCTTATAAGTTGCTTGTTGAGCGGTAACCATGTTCCTGGGGATGCCATCAACTATTTCACCTTTGTTGAATATCATGTGAGTTGCTATGCATGTTCGTCTTGTCTGAAGTAAGGGTGATTTATCATGATCAAATGGTTTGAGTATGCATATTATTAGAGAAGAAAATTGGGCCGCTAACTAAAGCCATGATCCATGGTGGTTTCAGTTTTGGACAACAATCCTCAATCTCATATGAGAATATTATTTGTTGTTGAATGCTTATGCATTAAAGAGGAGTCCATTATCTGTTGTCTATGTTGTCCCGGTATGGATGTCTAAGTTGAGAATAATCAAAAGCGAGAAATCCAATGCTCCTTAGACCTTTGTACATGCGGCATAGAGGTACCCCTTTGTGACACTTGGTTGAAACATATGTTATGCAATGATAATCCATGTAAATCCAAGCTAATTAGGACAAGGTGTGGGCACTATTGGTATACTATGCATGAGGCTTGCAACTTATAAGATGTCTTATGCATAACACATATGAATTATTACTACCGTTGACAAAATTGTTTCTATGTTTTCAAAATAAAAGCTCTAGCACAAATATAGCAATCCATGCTTCCCTCCTCTGCGAAGGGCCATTCTTTTACTTTATGTTGAGTCAGTTTACCTACTTTTCTATCTTAGAAGCAAACACTTGTGTCAACCGTGTGCATTGATTCCTACATACTTGCTTATTTTCATTCATCATATTACTTTGTGTTGACAATTATCCATGAGATAAACATGTTGAAGTTGAAAGCAACTGCTGAAACTTATATCTTCCTTTGTGTTGCTTCAAAGCTTTCTACTAAGAATCTATTGCTTTATGAGTTAACTCCTATGCAAGTCTTATTGATGCTTGTCTTGAAAGTACTATTCATGAAAAGTCTTTGCTATATGATTCAGTTGTTTATTCATTGTCTTTACCATTGCTTCGAATCACTTCATTCATCTCATATGCTTTACAATAGTATTGATCAAGATTATGATAGCATGTCACTTAAGAAATTATCCTTGTTATCGTTTACCTACTCGAGGCGAGTAGGAACTAAGCTTGGGGATGCTTGATACGTCTCAAACGTATCTATAATTTCTTATGTTCCATGCTACTTTTATGATAATACTCACATGTTTTATACACACTTTATCATTATTATGCATTTTCCGGCACTAACCTATTGACGAGATGCCGAAGAGCCAGTTGTTGTTTTCTGCTGTTTTTGGTTTCAGAATCCTACAAAGGAAATATTCTCGGAATTGGACGAAATCAACGCCCAGGGTCTTATTTTTCCACGAAGCTTCCACGAGACCGAAAGGGATACGAAGTGGGGCGACGAGGCGCCACCACCATAGGGCCGCGCGACCAAGGAGGGGCCCGCGCCGCCCTATGGTGTGAGCCCCTCGTCAGGCCCCCGACGCTGCCCTTCTGCCTACTTATAGCCTTCGTCGCGAAAACCCCTGTACCGAGAGCCACGATATGGAAAACCTTCTAGAGACGCCGCCGCCAATCCCATCTCGGGGATTCAGGAGATCGCTCCGGCTCGCAGAGGGGAATCATCTCTGAGGACTCTTCATCACCATGATCGCCTCCGGACTGATGTGTGAGTAGTTCACCCCTGGACTATGGGTCCATAGCAGTAGCTAGATGGTTGTCTTCTCCTCTTGTGCTATCATGTTAGATCTTGTGAGCTGCCTATCATAATCAAGATCATCTATTTGTAATGCTACATGTTGTGTTTGTTGGGATCCGATGAATATGGAATACTATGTCAAGTTGATTATCGATCTATCATATATGTGTTGTTTATGATCTTGCATGCTCTCCATTGCTAGTAGAGGCTCGCCAAGTTGATACTTGTAACTCCAAGAGGGAGTATTTATGCTCGATAGTGGGTTCATGCCTCCATTAAATCTGGGACAGTGACAAAGTTCTAAAGTTGTGGATGTGTTGTTGCCACTAGGGATAAAACATCGATGCTTTGTCTAAGGATATTTGTGTTGATTACATTACGCACCATACTTAATGCAATTGTCCGTTGTTTGCAACTTAATACTGGAAGGTGCGGATGCTAACCCGAAGGTGGACTTTTTAGGCATAGATGCATGCTGGATAGCGGTCTATGTACTTTGTCGTAATGCCCGATTGAATCTCACTCTACTCATCATGATATGTATGTGCATTGTTATGCCCTCTTTATTTGTCAATTTCCAACTGTAATTTGTTCACCCAACATGCTATTTTTATTGGAGAGACACCACTAGTGAACTGTGGACCCCGGTCCAATTCTTTTACATCTGAATACAATGTACTTCAATCATTGTTCCTGTTCTTCGCATACAAACATCATTTTCCACACCATACGTTTAATCCTTTGTTTACAGCATGTGAGATTGACAACCTCACTGTTAAGTTGGGGCAAAGTATTTTGATTGTGTTGTGCAGGTTCCACGTTGGCGCCGGAATCCCTGGTGTTGCGTGATTGATGTCTACGCGCGCTTCTATTCCTGTAGACAGTGTTGGGCCTCCAAGAGCAGAGGTTTGTAGAACAGCAAAGAAGTTTCTTAAGTGGATCACCCAAGGTTTATCGAACTCAGGGAGGAAGAGGTCAAAGATATCCCTCTCAAGCAACCCTGCAATCACAATGCAAGAAGTCTCTTGTGTCCCCAACACACCTAATACACTTGTCAGATGTATAGGTGCACTAGTTCGGCGAAGAGATAGTGAAATACAGGTGGTATGAATGTATATGAACAGTAGCAACGGCGCCAGAAAATGCTTGCTGGCGTGTGGTTGATGGTGGGAATATTGCAGGAAGTACAGATGCAGCAGAACAGTAAATAAGCGATGATTGCAGTATTTGGAAACAAGGCCTAGGGATTATACTTTCACTAGTGGACACTCTCAACATTGATCACATAATAAAACCACTCTACACTCTCTTGTTGGATGATGAACACCACTAGTTGTGTAGGGCTACAAGAGCACTGATGACCCACAAGTATAGGGGGTGTATCGTAGTATTTTCGATAAGTAAGAATGTCGATCCCAACGAGGAGCAGAAGGTGTTGACAAGCAGTTTCGATGAAGGATTCCCGTAATTCTCACAGACAAGTATTTGGGGGTTTTGATGTAACATTTGAATAAAGTACGAGTAAGTAAAGTGCGAGAGTAACAATTGCAGCGAGTGGCCCAATCCTTTTTAGCACAAAGGACAAGCCGGTTTGTTTACTTATAATGACCAAACGTTCTCGAGGACACATGGGATTTTAGTCTAGTGCTTTCGCTACATACGGCTAAATAATCTTCATTGTTATGATAAGTGTTGTGTGGGTGAACCTATGCTAATGTACCGCCCTTCCTAGGACTAATACATACTTGTGATTATACCCCTTGCAAGCATCCGCAACTACAAGAAAGTAATTAAGATAAATCTAACCACACCTTAAACTCGAGATCCTGCGATCCCTCCTGCATCGATATACCAACGGGGGTTAGGTTCTGTCACTCCGGCAACCCCACAATTGGCAAACGAATACAAGATGCATTCCCCTAGGCCCATAAATGGCGAAGTGTCATGTAGTCGACGTTCACATGACACCACTAGAAGAATAACACCACAACTTAAATATCATACCATTGAATATTACTCAACCATAGTTCACTACTAACATTTAGACTTCACCCATGTCCTCAAGAACTAAACGAACTACTCACAAGACATCATATGGAACATGATCAGAGGTGATATGATGATGAATAACAATCTGAACATAAACTTGGTTCAATGGTTTCACTCAATAGCATCAACAACAAGTAGAAATCGATACCGGGAGAGTT
Organism: Lolium multiflorum; assembly: GCA_030979885.1. Taxonomy (NCBI): domain Eukaryota; kingdom Viridiplantae; phylum Streptophyta; class Magnoliopsida; order Poales; family Poaceae; genus Lolium; species Lolium multiflorum. The sequence continues at coordinate 356,891,731 of CM061750.1, forward strand.
TCCCCTATCAAACAATCAAGATCAAACCCAAATTGCTACAGCGGTGACGAGGTGCTGCGGTGGAGATGGCGGTGATGATGGTGGAGATGATGATGATGGTGATGGAGATGATGTCCACCTCGATGACGATGGCGTCGATTCCCCTCCCGAGGGAATTTCCGGGATTCCCGCCCATGAGAGCTCTTTTCTCTCTGGTGTTCTCCGCCTCGCAGAGGCGGCTGCTCTTCGCGAGGTACCCTCTGTGGCTTAGGTTTTCGGGACGAAGGGTTTCGCGAAGAAAAGGAGGCGAAAGGGGCTGTGGGGCCCCCACACCACATGGTGGCGCGGCCAGGCCATGGGCCGCGCCGCCTATGGTGTGGGCCCACCCTGGGTCCACCTGGCTCCTCCTTCTGGCTTCCTTCGTCATCTTGAAAAATAGGATTTTTGATATAATTTCCTTCCACAGTTGATCTTCCGAAATATTACGTTCTGACGGTGCTTTTTAGCAGAATCCTGGCTCCGGTGCTTGATCCTCCAATAATGATGAAACATGCAAAATAGATGAAATAACATAAGTATTGTGTCCCAATATGAAATATATCAATGAATAACAGCAAATTATGATATAAAATAGTGATGCAAATTGGACGTATCAACTCCCCCCTTAGACTTCGCTTGTCCCCAAGCGACTGAGCTCGATAAACAGGACCACATGTTTATGGAGTGAAGAGTCGATAAATAAAATACGGACAAGAAGCATCATATTCATTCGCACAAGACATTATAGTAGTCAACTTCCTCATATTACTCAACTCGAAACAAGTATAAGGTAATCACAAATAAAGGTGCATAAGAAATCATAATTGGTGATGGCAAACTTCGTTCTTGGTCAGAGAACAATTAACAGATTATACTTATCTCATTGAGCAGCGCTCTCATGTTAAAGTTTATAAGGCACAACTTGCATACTCAATCATAATGGTCTCTTCATGATCATTGATAACTTGCAAAGCTATATTCATTCAGATAAAACTTGTACTAAACAAAGAAGAATAAAAGACATGATGAAGCAAATCACAATATAATGGTTTGATCACAACTACTCAAATGCTTGCTTGAGATGGAGGGAAATAGGTTTATTGACTCAACATAAAGTAAAAGACAGGCCCTTCGCAGAGGGAAGCAGGGATTAAATCATGTGCTAGAGCTTTTTCAGTTTTGAAATCATATAAAGAGAATAAAAGTAACATTTTGAGAGGTGTTTGTTGTTGTCAACGATGTAGCGGGTACTCTAACCCCTTGCCAGACAAACCTTCAAAGAGCGGCTCCCATATTATTTTCATTTTATGTGGCACTCCTTCCAACCTTTCTTTCACAAACCATGGCTAACCGAGTCCTCGGGTGCTTGCCAACAATCTCATACCATGAAGGAGTGCCTTTTATTTTAATTTTATTATGATGATGACACTCCCAACCTTTGCTTACACAAGCCATGGCTAACCGAATCCTTCGGGTGCCTTCCATCAATCACATACCATGGAGGAGTGTCTATTTAGTTTAATTAATTTGGGACTGGAATCCCATTGCCAGCTCTTTTTGCAAAATTATTGGATAAGCGGATGAAGTCACTAGTCCATTGGTGAAAGTTGCCCAACAAGATTGAAAGATAAAACACCACATACTTCCTCATGAGCTATAAAACCATTGACACAAATAAGAGATACTAAGTTTTGAATTGTTTAAAGGTAGCACATGAAGTATTTACTTGGAATGGCAGAAAATACCATGTAGTAGGTAGATATGGTGGACACAAATGGCATAGGTTTGGGTTAAGGTTTGGATGCACGAGAAGTATTCCCTCTCAGTACAAGTCTTTGGCTAGCAAGGCTAATTAGCAAGCATAAGAGTTGATGGAAACAAACAAATATACATGTGATAGAAACAATCATGCATCTTCCTTGTAAGCACAAACAATTTTAACTTCAGAATAATAAGCTATGAGCTAACAAGAAAGAAAGACAATGAAACAACTACATGTATTTCTCTTTTCTACTTAAACCTCAAAGTGTTGTTGCTATTGACCAATGCTAAGTTTGCCAAAACCAAATAGATTAATTCAATGCTCCCAAAGTGATACCAACACTAACAACAAGGTAAATCATATAATAGAAATTGCAAACTAAAATAAGATGTGCAATATGTAAATGATAAGACTTCTCATTAATATTCCATAACGATAACTCACACCAAGGGATACATAGATAACCAACTAAAGGAGAGATACTTCCAAACCGCAACCCATCTTATATGATAACTTCCCTACTCATGATATGACACTACTTGACAATAAAAGTAAAAGGTAGTGATGATGTGATACCGCGGCACTCCCCAAGCTTGGAACAAACCAAGGGGATGCCAATACCGATGATGAATTACTCCTTTGGCGATGGTGGTGATGAACTCCCGTCATCAAACTTCCAAGGAAGAGGCTCTCCATCAAGAAACGACATCTTGGTCTCGGGAATCCTGAAACTAGCAGCACGGCTTATGTATTTAAACCTGTTTTCATACTCACAGTTCTGATTCTGAATGTCATAGAGTTGTGCTTGGAGCTTGTTGGTGGTGTCGTGAAGTGAGAGGATATCGCCCCAAAGCTTTGCAGTTTCCTTCTCATGTTCAGCAATGAGTTCGGACACAATCCTGTGGAAGATATCCACCTCACGCTCAGCCATCTTCTTGTATTTGAAAACCTCTTGTTCTAGCTTCTCCATCCTGTCTTCCAAGCTTCCTTCTCCTTTAGGACCCTGGACATCCTTGATCTGCAGTTCTCCTTCAACGAGCAGCAACTCCTTGGGGTGCATCCTCAGCTCCTCCATGTACAAGTTGCCAACATCCTTGCAGGAGCTGTCCTTCGGAGTTTCCGACGAAGACATGATGGCTCTAGATCCGAAGCAAATCCTGGCAGAAACAGCTCAAAACAAAACACGTCGAGAAAACGATATACGGGCCTCCAGGGGTCCGGGGAATTATATAGCAAAAATTTCACGACACAAGGAAAGTACCAGATCGAACCAGAGTCGGAAAGGGGCGACGAGGCGGCACCATAGGTCGGCGGCCTGGGCCAGGCCACGCCGCCCTATGGTGGCAGCCCTCGTGCGTCCTTTCCACTCCGTTTCGAACTCGTAATTTTTCATATTTTCCAAAAACAGCGAAAATATTGTTCGGAAAGTAATTGCGTACTTTCATTACCAGATCAAGTACCTATTCAAAGTCGGGTTCTGACGGCCGTCAATTTGCCCTTTGAGAAAGCCTCCGGTGTTTCCACTCGAATAATATCAACATCAACGTTATAGGAATCACCCGAGATATAATGCTTGAGTCTTTGTCCATTCACCACTTGCGTGGCATTGCCTTGGAGAGAGCTAATTTTGATTGCTCCTGAACGATACACCTCCTCGACAACATACGGTCCTTCCCATTTCGAGAGTAATTTCCCTGCAAAGAATCTGAGACGAGACCGATACAATAGGACTTTATCCCCAATATTAAATTCTCTTTTGATAATCCTCCTATCATGCCATTTTTTAACTTTCTCTTTAAAGAGTTTAGCATTTTCATAAGCTTCACTTCTCCATTCATCTAGAGAACTTAATTGCAACAACCTCTTATCACCGGCAAGTTTAGGATCTTTATTTAATTCTCTAACAGCTTTGTGCTCTAGTTCTAAAGGTAAATGACAAGCTTTCCCATAAACCATTTTATAAGGTGACATTCCCATGGGATTTTTATAAGCAGTTCTATAAGCCCATAGTGCGTCCTTCAATTTACTAGCCCAATTTTTTTCTAGTTTTATTAACGGTCTTTCCCAAAATAGATTTAATCTCTCTATTTGATAATTCTACTTGACCACTAGTTTGAGGATGATAAGCGGAAGCATTTCTATGATTAATACCATACTTAGCAAGAGTTTTTCTAAAACCTCCATGAATAAAATGAGAACCTCCATCAGTCATAATATATCTAGGCACTCCAAATCTAGGAAAAATAATGTCTAAAAGCATTCTTAAAGAGGTCTCACCATCAGCACTTTTTGTAGGTATGGCTTCCACCCATTTAGTAACATAATCAACAGCAACAAGTATATGAGTGTTACCTTCGAAGAGGGAAAAGGTCCCATGAAGTCAAATCCCCAACAATCAAACGGTTCAATAACAAGAGTATAATTCATAGGCATTTCATTACGTCTGGAGATATTACCAACCCTTTGGCATTCATCACAAGATAAAATAAACTTTCTCGCATCCTTGAAGAGAGTTGGCCAATAAAAACCTGATTGTAGAACCTTTTGCGCGGTTCTTTCTCCGGCGTGATGTCCTCCATAAGCACTACCATGACATTTACTCAATATCTCTTGTTGTTCATATTCGGGAACACATCTTCGCATAATACCATCCACTCCTTCTTTATATAAGTGTGGGTCATCCCAAAATAATGCCTCAAGTCATAAAAGAATTTCCTCCTTTGCTGAGCTGAAAAGGTTGGGGCAAGTACTTGGAAACAATAAATTTAGCATAATCAGCATACCAAGGACTGTCTCGCGAGCTCACCTTTATTACAGGCAATTGTTCATTTGGAAAACTATCATTAACAGGAACAGGATCATAAGCAATATTTTCCAATCTAGACAAATTATCAACAACAGGATTATCAGGCACCTTTCCTATCTACAATATGTAAATCAAATTCTTGCAAAAGAAGTACCCATCTAATAAGCCTCGGCTTAGCATCTTTCTTTGTCATAAGGTATCTAATTGCAGCATGATCAGTATGAATAGTAACTTTTGAATCAACAATATAAGATCTAAATTTATCGCAAGCAAATACTACAGCTAATAATTCTTTCAGTTGTAGCATAATTTCTTTGAGCAGCATCAAGACTTTTACTAGCATAATGAATAACATTCAGTTTTTTATCTACTCGCTGTCCAAGAACAGCGCCTACAGCAAAATCACTAGCATCACACATAATTTCAAAGGGTAAATTCCAATCAGGAGGTTCAACTATAGGAGCAGTTGTTAAGGATTTCTTTAGAGTTTCAAAAGCTTCCTTACAATCGTCATCAAAAACAAATGGTACATCTTTTTGAAGAAGATTAGTAAGAGATTTTGAAATCTTGGAGAAATCTTTAATAAATCTCCTATAAAACCCAGCACGACCAAGAACACTACGAATACCTTTAACATCCCTTGGATAGGGCATCTTCTCAATTGCTTCAACTTTAGCTCTATCAACTTCAATACCTCTCTCGAAAATTTTATGTCCCAATACAATTCCTTCATTAACCATAAAGTGGCATTTCTCCAATTAAGAACAAGGTTAGTTTCTTCACATCTCTGCAAAACTTTATCAAGGTTTCGCAAGCAACTATCAAAAGAATTCCCATAAACAGAAAAATCATCCATGAATACCTCTACAATACTCTCGCAAAAACCATGAAAAATAGCAGACATGCATCTTTGAAAAGTAGCAGGAGCATTACATAAACCAAAAGGCATACGCCTATAAGCATAAGTTCCATAGGGACAAGTAAAAGTGGTTTTCTCTTGATCTTTAGCTTTAACAGCAATTTGTGAAAACCCAGAATAACCATCAAGAAAGCAAAAATGAGTATTTTTAGACAATCTTTCTAGCATTTGATCAATAAATGGTAAAGGGTAATGATCTTTCTTAGTAACTTTATTAACTTTTCGAAAATCAATGCACATTCTATACCCTACAACTACTCTTTGAGGGATGAGCTCATCATTATCATTAGGCACAACAGTCATTCCTCCTTTCTTAGGGAACGCAATGCACAGGACTAACCCATCTACTATCAGCAATAGGATATATAATACCAGCTTCAAGAAGTCTTAATACCTCATTCCTTACCACTTCCTTCATCTTCGGAATTAGACGACGCTGATGTTCAACAACAGGCTTCACATCATCTTCCATATTAATAGCATGTTGGCAAATAGAGGGAGAAATCCCTTTCAAATCATCAAGAGTGTAGCCAATAGCACCTCGGTGTTTCTTCAATATTTCCAATAGCCTTTCTTCTTCAAACTCTGAAAGCTTAGAACTAATAATAACAGGATATATTTTCTTATCATCAATATGAGCATATTTAAGATTATCAGGCAAAGGCTTTAAATCAAAAACAGGATCTTCCTTTGGTGGCGGTGTTGTACCCAAATCTTCCACCGGTAAATCATGCTTGAGAATAGGTTGGCGAAGAAAAATTCCTCAAGCTCATCTCTTTCTTTCCTAAAAACTTCACTCTCGCTATCCTCCAAATGTTGCTGCAAAGGATTATTAGGAACAAGAACAATAGATGCACACTGTTCCATTTTAAAATCATCACTAGGCAAATCAGCTTTATAAGGAGTTTTGGTAAATTTAGAGAAGTTAAACTCATAAGATTCACCAGCAAATTTAGTCAAAATTTTCTCTTTCTTGCAATCTATAATAGCTCCACAAGTATTTAGAAAAGGTCTACCAAAAATGATAGGACAATAATCACTAGCAGCAGAACCAAGTACCAAAAAGTCAGCAGGATATTTAATCTTACCGCATAAAACTTCCACATCTCGAACAATACCAATTGGAGAAATAGTTTCTCTATTAGCCAAATGAATAACCACATCAATATCTTCAAGTTCACAAGAATCAATTTCGTGCATAATCTCCGTGTAAAGCTCATAAGGAATAGCACTAACACTTGCACCAATATCACATAATCCATAATAGCAATGATCACCAATTCTAACAGATAGCATAGGAACACTAGCTTGTTTGGGTTTATTAGGATGTGAAACAATATTAGAAGCATCTTCAAAGAAAATAATATGACCATCCTCCACATTTTCAGTCACAAGATCTTTAACTATTGCAACAACAGGTTCAACTTTTATTTGTTCTTCAGGTTCTATAGGTTTCTTTTCACTTTTATGAACCGCACTATTTATAACAGAGTACTCCTTCATTTTAGCAGGGAAAGGAGTTTTTTCAATATAAGCTTCAGGAATAACATGATCAGCAGTTTCAACTACAACGCATTTATTAATAGATGAATCAATTTTATCTTTATACGGTTCATGATACTTATCAAAATTCTTCTTTGGCAATTCATAATGAGAGGCAAAAGCTTTATAAAGATTTGCAGCAACTTGAGAATCAAGACCATATGTAGCACTCATATTACGAAATTTATCAGTATCCATAAAAGCTTCAATGCATTTATAATCATAAATTATACCTGATTCTCTATCCTTGTCGTTCTCCCAACCTTCAGTATTTTCTTGGATCCGATCAAGAAGGTCCCTTTTAAACTCTTCTTTGTTGCGTGTAAATGATCCAGAACAAGAAGTATCCAGCAAGGTCTTGTCTTGAAAAGAAAGTCTTGCATAGAAATTATCAATAATAACATTACCAGGAAGCTCATGAATGGGGCATTTGAGCATTAAAGACTTCAATCTCCCCCAAGCTTGGGCAATACTCTCTCCATCATGAGGCCAAAAATTATATATGCGATTCCGATCCTTGTGAATTTCACTTGGAGGATAGAACTTAGAATAAAACCGGGCACAATATCATTCCATTCAAGAGAATCCCCATTATCCTGTAATTTATACCAATGCGCCGCTTTACCAGACATCGATAAAGAGAATAGTTTCTTCCTCACTTCATCCATAGCAATACCTGCACACTTGAATAAACCGCATAATTCATGTAAGAACAATAAATGATCTCCAGGGGGGACAGTTCCATCCCCTTCATAGCGGTTATCCATAACACGTTCAATAATTTTCATAGGTATTTTATATGGTATTACTTCCTCACCTGGCGCTTCATCCACTACCGTTGCAGTAGTAGTAGATTTCCAAATAGAAATTGAAGAGAAGATCTCTCCATAATGACTTATAGCAGCAGGCAGAAATAAAATCAGCACAAACAGTAAAGGTTTTCCTTACCAATTCCACTTACCAATAGCGCTTCACTCCCCGGCAACGGCGCCAGAAAATAGTCTTGATGACCCACAAGTATAGGGGGTGTATCGTAGTATTTTCGATAAGTAAGAATGTCGATCCCAACGAGGAGCAGAAGGTGTTGACAGCAGTTTCGATGAAGGATCCCCTGTAAATTCTCACAGACAAGTATTCAGGGGGTTTTGATGTAACAGATGAATAAAGTACGAGTAAGTAAAGTGCGAGAGTAACAATTGCAGCGAGTGGCCCAATCCTTTTTAGCACAAAGGACAAGCCGGTTTGTTTACTTATAATGACCAAACGTTCTCGAGGACACATGGGATTTTAGTCTAGTGCTTTCGCTACATACGGCTAAATAATCTTCATTGTTATGATAAGTGTTGTGTGGGTGAACCTATGCTAATGTACCGCCCTTCCTAGGACTAATACATACTTGTGATTATACCCCCCTTGCAAGCATCCGCAACTACAAGAAAGTAATTAAGATAAATCTAACCACAGCCTTAAACTCTGAGATCCTGCGATCCCTCCTGCATCGATATACCAACGGGGTTTAGGTTTCTGTCACTCGGCAACCCCGCAATTGGCAAACGAATACAAGATGCATTCCCCTAGGCCCATAAATGGTGAAGTGTCATGTAGTCGACGTTCACATGACACCACTAGAAGAATAACACCACAACTTAAATATCATACCATTGAATATTACTCAACCATAGTTCACTACTAACATTTAGACTTCACCCATGTCCTCAAGAACTAAACAAACTACTCACAAGACATCATATGGAACATGATCAGAGGTGATATGATGATGAATAACAATCTGAACATAAACTTGGTTCAATGGTTTCACTCAATAGCATCAACAACAAGTAGAAATCGATACCGGGAGAGTTTCCCCTATCAAACAATCAAGATCAAACCCAAATTGCTACAGCGGTGACGAGGTGCTGCGGTGGAGATGGCGGTGATGATGGTGGAGATGATGATGATGGTGATGGAGATGATGTCCAGCTCGATAACGGTGACGATGGCGTCGATTTCCCCTCCCGAGGGAATTTCCCCGGCGGATTCCTGCCCGCCGGAGAGCTCTTTTTCTCTCTGGTGTTCTCCGCCCCGCAGAGGCGCGTAACTCTTCGCGAGGTACCCTCTCGTGGCTTAGGTTTCGGACGGGGGTTTCATAGAAAGGAGGCGAAAGGGGCTATGGGGCCCCACACCACATGGTGGCGCTGCCAGCCATGGGCCGCGCCGCCCTATGGTGTGGGCCCCACCTGGTCCTCCTGGTCCTCCTTCTCGCTTCCTTCGTCATCTTGAAAAATAGGATTTTTGATATAATTTCCTTCCACAGTTGATCTTCCGAAATATTGCGTTCGACGGTGCTTTTTCCAGCATCCTGGCTCCGGTGCTTGATCCTCCAATAATGATGAAACATGCAAAATAGATGAAATAACATAAGTATTGTGTCCCAATATGAAATATATCAATGAATAATAGCAAATTATGATATAAAATAGTGATGCAAATTGGACGTATCAAGCACCTCAATGCCGGAGTTAACAAGCTCCACAACATTCGATATTCATATTTAAATAACCTTAGAGTGCATGATAGATCAACACAACTATACCAAGTACTAACATAGCATGCACACTGTCACCATCATACTATGAAAGGAGGAATAGATCACATTAATACCATCATAGTAATAGTTAACTTCATAATCTACAAGAGATCATAATCATAAACTACGCCAAGTACTACATGATGCACACACTATCACCATTACATCATGGAGGAGGAATAGAGTACTTTAATAACATCACTAGAGTAGCACATAGATTAATAGTGATACAAAACTCATATGAATCTCAATCATGTAAGGCAGCTCATGAGATCATTGTATTGAAGTACATAGGAGAGAGATTAACCACATAGCTACCGGTACAGCCCTTAGCCTCGATGGAGAACTACTCCTCCTCATGGGAGACAGCACCGTTGATGGAGATGGCGGTGGTGTCGATGGAGATGCCGTCCGGGGCACTTCCCCGTCCGGCGGGCGTGCTCGAACAGACCTTGTCCCCGCATCTTGGCTTCGCGATGGCGGTGGCTCTGGAAGGTTTCTCGTACCGTGGCTTATTCGTATCGATGTTTTAGGTCAGGGACCTATAAATAGGCGAAGAGGCGGAGTCGGAGGGCTGACGGGGCAACGACACACTAGGGTGGCGCGGCCAGGGCCTGGGCCGCGCCACCTGCATGTGTGGGCCCCCTGTGGCCCCTCTCTGATGGCTCTCAGGTGTTCTGGAAGCTTCGTGGAATTCTAAGATGCTGGGCATTGATTTCGTCCGATTCCGAGAATATTTCCTTACTAGGATTTCTGAAACGAAAAATAGCAGAAAACATAACCCACCCTTGGCATCTCGTCAATAGGTTAGTTCCGAAAATGCATAATAATGACATAAAGTGTGAACAAAACATGTAGGTATTGTCATAAAACAAGCATGGAACATAAGAAATTATCGATACGTCGGAGACGTATCGCATCCCCAAGTTTAGTTACTCGTCCCGAGTAGGTAAACGATAACAAAGATAATTTCTGAAGTGACATGCTACCAACATAATCTTAATCACACTATTGCAAAGTATATGAGATGAATGCAGCGATTCAAAGCAATGATAAAGACAATGATTAAACAACTGAATCATATAGCAAAGACTTTTCATGAATAGTACTTTCAAGACAAGCATCAATAAGTCTTGCATAAGAGTTAACTCATAAAGCAATATTTTCAAAGTAGAGCATTGGAGCAACACAAAGGAAGATTAAGTTTCAGCGGTTGCTTTCAACTTGTAACATGTATATCTCATGGATAGTTGTCAATGCAAGGTAATATAATAAGTGCAATAGGTAAACATGTAAGAATCAATGCACAGTTAACACAAGTGTTTGCTTCTAAGATAGGAGGAAGTGGGTAAACTGACTCAACATGAAAGGTAAAAGAATGGCCCTTCGCAGAGGGAAGCAGGGATAAATCATGTGCTAGAGCTTTTCAAGTTTTAAAATCATATAGAGAGCATAAAAGTAAAATTTTGAGAGGTGTTTGTTGTTGTCAACGAATGGTAGTGGGTACTCTAACCCCCTTGCAAACAGACTTTCAAAGAGCTCCCATGAAGGACGTTATCTCTACCAGCAAGGTAGATCATCCCTTCTCTTTGTTTACACATGTACTTTAGTTTTTATTTATGGGTGACACTCCCCAACCTTTGCTTACACAAGCCATGGCTAACCAAACCTCGGTGCCTTCCAACAATATCATACCATGGAGGAGTGCCTATTTGCAAAATTAAGTTGCTTACCGATGAATCAGAGCAAAACATGTGAAAAGAATTATTAATTATTAATTAACTGGGGTTGGAACCCCGCACCAATTTTTGCAAAATTATTGGATAATGAAGCCACTAGTCCATTGGTGAAAGCTGCCCAACAAGATTGAAAGATAAAACACCACATACTTCCTCATGAGCTATAAAACATTGACACAAATTAAGAAGCATTTTGAATTGTTGAAAGGTATCACACGAAGTGTTTACTTGGAATGGCAGAAAATACCATGTAGTAGATAGGTATGGTGGACACAAATGGCATAGTTATTGGCTCAAGGATTTTGGATGCATGAGAAGTAATCCCTCTCAATACAAGGCTTAGGCTAGCAAGGTTGTTTGAAGCAAACTCAAGTATGAGCCGGTACAGCAAAACTTACATAATAACATATTGCAAGCATTATAAGATTCTACACTACACTGCCTTCCTTGTTGTTCAAACCTCACCATAAAATATCTAGACTCTAGAGAGACCAATCATGCAAACCAAATGTCAACAAGCTCTACAACATTTCTTCATTAATAGGTGCAAAGTACATGATGCAAGAGCTTAAACATGATCTATATGAGCACAACAATTGCCAAGTATCTAATTATTCAAGACATTATACCAATTACCACATGTAGCATTTTCTGTTTCCAACCATATAACAATTAACGAAGCAGTTTCAACCTTCGCCAAGAACATTAAAAGCTAAGAACACATGTGTTCATATGAACCAGGCTGAGCGTGTCTCTCTCCCACACAGCAATTAATTTATTTAAACAAAACAAAAAGTAGAAAACGTGAAACAATATGTGCTCCAAGTAAAATCAATAAGAGCATGTGACCGAATAAAAATATCAGACTTTCAAGAGAAAGTGACCCGACAAGGTTGTCGACTGAAGAAGGATGCCTTGGGCATCCCTGCAAGCTTAGATGCTTGAGAATCTTCGTTAATAATGTGCGCAGTGATGGAACCACGGGGGCATACTTACTCCTATAGCTTAAGAAGCATTACACTCCTGAAAATCCATATTGTATCATCCTCCATCTCTTACACCCTTGAAAAAACTCAAGTCCACAGCCAAAACTCAAGATTAACAACTTTTGTTAGGGTATAGTGCAATATCAAAAATGTCACATGTTCATGAGGTGAGCACAACAATCAAGTTCTTATTCACACAATTACTGTAGACATTTCAACCATATAAAATTAAACGAAAGTTATAACATGGAACAAAGAAATCCTCTCATCAAAACATAAAAAAACAGCAATGCGAAATAAAAGGCAAGAATCTGTCAAACACATAAACTTAAGTCCGCTTGAAAGCACGAATTTTTCTTCCTTGGTGCATCCTAAACTTCCTCCAGATCAAAACATGCTCAAATTGAGAGGTTAAAGTTCTGCGTCATAGAAGTTTGAGGAAATCCACGCACGTAAATAAATATTTGTTCAGAGTTAAAAGGCCTACAAAATTGCAGACTCAAATTCGTGACAGTAAATTATATTTTCTGAGTTACCTGCACACAGAGCAATCCAAATCTAGTATCAACTCTACTATCAAAGACTTACTTGGCACAACAACAATAAAATAAAGATAAGGAGATGTTGCTACAGTATTAAACAACTTCCAAGACACAAATATGAAACAAATACTGTAGTAAAATAAACACATGGGTTATCTCCAAAAAGTTCTTTCTTTATAGCCATTAAGATGGGCTCACAGTTTTAATAATTCATAAGAAATAGTATTTGAAGCAAAGAGAGCATCAAGAGCAAATCAAAACACATTTAAGTCTAATATGCTTCCTATGAAAGGGAATCTTGTAAATAAACAAGTTCATGAAGCATAATACAACAAGCATAAAAAGATAAAACAAGTGTAACTTCAAGATTTTAAAAAAAAAGAGGTGTTTTAGTAACATGAAAATTTCTACAACCATATTTTCTCTCTCATAATAATATCCAGTAGCATCAACAAACCCAACAATATAACTATCACATAAAGCATTCTTATCATGAGTCTCATGCATAAAATTATTACTACTCCCAACATAAGCATAATCAATTTTATTAGTTGTAATGGGAGCAAATTCAACAAAGTAGCTATCATTATTATTTTCATCAAGTGAGGAGGTATAGTATAATCATAATAAAATTTACTCTCATAGTAGGTGGCACCAAAAGACTACTATCATTGTAATCATCATAAATAGGAGGCAAAATATCATCAAAGTAAATTTTCTCTTCAATGTTGGAGGACTAAAAATGTCATGCTCATCAAAGCCAGCCCCCAAGCTTAAAATTTTCCATATCATTAGCAACAATGGTGTTCAAAGCGTTCATACTAATATCATTACTACTAGCATGCAAATAAGGTTCCATGGGTTTTTTAATTTTCACATCAAACCATCCATGTCTTAAATCGAAATAGAATAAGAAACTCATTGTTGTCTTCCATTATGCCTCACTAGTGTAAACAAGAAACAAAGATACGATTGCGGGATACAAGGAAATAACCGAGCACTTACATAAGTGCAGAAAAAGTGTTTGGTTACACAGGACAAGCATGTAGTACTTTTACCTTTCCTCAGACAACCACGGCGCGAGAAAAGTGTGATATCTACGCGCGCTTCTATTCACAGCCAGACGGTGTTGGGCCTCAAGAGACGCGAGAGGTTTGTAGAGACAACTGACCCAAAGTTTCCCTTAAGTGGATCACCCAAGGTTTATCGAACTCGGGGAGGAAGAGATCAAAGATATCCTCTCAAGCAACCCTGCAATCACAATGCAAGAAGTCTCTTGTGTCCCAACACACTTAATACACTTGTCAGATGTATAGTGCACTAGTTCAGCGAAGAGATAGTGAAATACGAGGTGGTATGAATGTATATGAACGTTAACAACGAGCGCCGGAAAAGTGCTTATTTGGCGTGTGGATTTGATGGTGGGAATATTGCGGAGAAGTACGAATCTGCAGCGAAACGATAAATAGTGATTGCAGTATTTGGAAACAAGGCCTAGAGTTATACTTTCACTAGTGGACACTCTCAACATTGATCACATAATAAAACCACTCTACACTCTCTTGTTGGATGATGAACACCACTAGTTGTGTAGGGCTACAAGAGAACCTCAATGCCGGAGTTAACAAGCTCCACAACATTCGATATTCATATTTAAATAACCTTAGAGTGCATGATAGATCAACACAACTATACCAAGTACTAACATAGCATGCACACTGTCACCATCATACTATGAAAGGAGGAATAGATCACATTAATACCATCATAGTAATAGTTAACTTCATAATCTACAAGAGATCATAATCATAGCCTACGCCAAGTACTAACACGGATGCACACATTGTCACCATTACATCATGGAGGAGGAATAGAGTACTTTAATAACATCACTAGAGTAGCACATAGATTAATAGTGATACAAAACTCATATGAATCTCAATCATGTAAGGCAGCTCATGAGATCATTGTTTTGAAGTACACTGGGAGAGATTAACCACATAGCCTAAGTCGGCCTTCGATGGAGAACTTCTCCCTCCTCATGGGAGACAACGGCGTTGATGGAGATGGCGGTGGTGTCGATGGAATGCCTTCTTGGGGCGCCCACCGTCCCGGCGGCGTGCAGAACGAGACTCCTGTCCCCGGATGTGACGCGATGG
Source organism: Lolium multiflorum (assembly GCA_030979885.1). Classification (NCBI taxonomy): domain Eukaryota; kingdom Viridiplantae; phylum Streptophyta; class Magnoliopsida; order Poales; family Poaceae; genus Lolium; species Lolium multiflorum. Next base: position 356,906,791 of record CM061750.1, read on the forward strand.
CGGCGGCTACGGAAGGTTTCATCTGAAGTGGCTTATTCGTATATCCGATGTTTACGTCGGGGACCTTTAAATGGCGAAGAGGCGGAGTCGGAGGGCGGGGGCGACGACACACTAGGGTGGCGCGGCCGGGGCACGGGCCGCGCCACACTGGGCCTGTGGCCCCTGCGATGGCTCTCGGTGTTGCAGAGCTTCGTGGAATTCTAAATCTTTGGGCGTTGATTTACGTCCCGTTCGAGAATATTTCCTTACTAGGATGCAAACCAAAAACAAACTTGACAACCCCAACCCTTTAGCATCTAAATCAATAGGTTAATTCAGAGAAAAATACATAATAATGACATAAAGTGTGACAAAACGTGTAGGTATTGTCATAAAACAAAAGCATGGAACATAAGAAATTATCGATACGTCGGAGACGTATCGGTGATGACCCACAAGTATGGGGGATCGCAACAGTCTTGGAAGTAAAACCCAATTTATTGATTCAACACAAGGGGAACCAAAAAGAATATTTGTAAGCCTTAACGGCGAGTTGTCAATTCAGAAATTTGCACACAGAGACATCGCAAGAGTTTATCGATGTGCTTCGGTTTATAACGATGTGATGGTGAAATATGTTGACGATTATAACAAAAAGAACTGATAGTGATTATAGTAAACAGCGGGATTAAAATCTTTGTAAACCTGAGGGAGAAAATGAAACAGCGTGCATGGATGAGGAAAGCTCATGTAACGATCAAAGTAGGGGCATTTGCGAATCTTGCAGTAAAACGGTATCCAAGTACTAAACAATCCATAGGCATGTGTTCCATATTATTTAGTCGTACGTGCTCGCAATGAGAAACTTACAACATCTATTGTCCTACCAGCCGGTGGCGGGCCTCTAGGGAATCTCTTTTGAAATTAGGTACTCTTTAATGAAACCAGGAGCAAAGCATTAACTCATTAGACATGCCAGTCCTCACATCACCGCCTTCCCTTCCGGTTGTCCCAATTTCTCACTTTATGGGGCCTGGGTTCGGACAGTGACATGTGTATACAAGCAAGTAAGATCATAAAACAATGAATATCGTCACTGAAACAATAACATGTTCAGATCTGAGATCACGGCACTCGGGCCCCTAGTGATAAGCATTAAGCATAACAAGTTGCAACAATAACATCAAAGTACCAATTACAGACAGGCACTATGCCCTAACAATCTGATGCTATTGACCAATCTCATCAAATCCCTACCATCCCCTTCAGCCTCCGCGGGAATTACTCACACATGGATGGGAAACATGGCTGAGTCGATGGAGCGTCGGTGGTGATGATCGCCATAATCTCCTCCAATTCCGTCCAGTAGTGCGGAGACGGATTTCCCGGTCGAGACGGAGTTGCGATGTGGCGATTATTCTGGATAAGCCACAGCGATTACGTCTAACCCACCGTGCGTTTTCGTGAAGACCTTCGTAGTCGGAGGGAGCACTGGGAGCATGGGGCGTATCGCCACATGGGGCGGTGCGGCCCGCGAGACCCGCACACGCGCCCGCCTTATGGGGTTGGCGCCTCGTGGCCCCCCTCCGTCACATCTCTGGCTCCGTCCCTCTTCTATGAAAATAGGCCCATTGGAGATAAACCAGGGATTTTCACAGAAAGTTGGGTGCACAAAACGAGACACCGAGGACAGTCGAAACGACGTGGTCAATTGGTGCATCAAAATACACAAATTAGGTAAAACAATAGCAAAAGTGTTGGGGAAAGTGTTTGGACGTATCAACTCCCCAAGCTTAGCTTATTGCTTGTCCTCAAACAATTCAGTTAACAACTGAGAGTGCGATAAAAGAACTTTCGCGAACACATTTGTTCATATGATATAAATATTCTCATGATATGGACAAGTACTTAAGCAATTATAATGAGATACATGCAAATAAAATCATCTAATAGCTATGTCAATCATGAAAAGGACCAACAAATTAATAATAACGACATCATGAACCATGTCATCGTGGGATTGCAATGTTCGTAAAGGATATAAATAAAGTGGCATCTGCAACGCCGTATTTATCTGACAAAACATAAATGCTCGCTAAACTTGGCAGGTTCATGGAAAGACTAGAAGTAGAGATTGTCAAAGATAAAAGCACCAAAGTTATACCACAATCAATCACATTTGGGACAAGCATATTATACTAAGAATAACAGTTGCTCTCAAGAAAGTTCTCAAAGAAAGGATGGTGACTCAACATAAAAGTAAAGATTGGCCCTTATGGCGAGGAGGCAGGGATTAACGTAAGCTAGAGGCTTTTCATTTTAAATCAGGAGTAAAATTATTTTGAGAGGTGTTTGTTGTTGTCGAATGGTAATGGGTACTCCAACTACCTCATCAATAAGAGCGGCTCCCATGAAGGGCGTTATCTCTACCAGCAAGGAGATCATCCCTGTTCTCTTTTGTTTACACAAGTGCTTTCGGTTTATTATGGATATAGCCTCACCCAACCTTTGCTCCACGAAGCCATGGCTAACGAATCTCGGTGCCTTCAACATTCTTATACGATGGAGGTGTCTTTTTACAGAATTAAGTTGTACTTGATGAATCGGGGGCAAAACATGTTGAGAGGAATTAATTAATGAAAGTTAATTAATTGGGGCTGGGAACCCCGTTGCCAGCTCTTTATGCAAAATTATTGGATAACATGGATATGCCACTAGTCCATTGTGAAAGTCTGTCAAGAGTAAATGACAGAGTTGAAAGATAACACACATACTTCCTCATGAGCTATAAAACATCGACACAAATTGAAGCATTTTGAGTTGAAAGGTAGCAATGAATTTACTTGGAATGGTTTGAAATGGCATGCATAGGTATTTATGGTGGACACTCTAGAATAACTTGGATTTCAAGGGTTTGGAAAGCAGAACAGCGTTCCCTCGGTAATTACAAGTGAAGGCTGTAATGAAGCTGAGGCGACAATCAAGCATTGTCATAATCATGCTTGCGGCAAAATAAATTAAAGGAGACATAAAAGTGATACAAGAACTCTGAAGCAAAGTAAATCATCGAGGCTTAATTGACTTTTGTTCAGTCATATGCATGCGTGAGCATGTGCCAAGTCGATTCAAGTGAACTATTCAGAGGAGGATACCACAATGTCATACCTATTTATGAATAAAACAATGCAAGCAAATATCTATGACATGCTACTCATATTAATAAACTGGAGCTAAACATGAGAGATCATGAACTACTAGACTTTCTTAAATGACATATACCTCACATGAACCAACTAATCATGCTCACATGGATGAGTATATGTACAAAAATGAAAATAAATAGAGTTCATACCAGCCTCTCACCACAGTCGAGTTGTCGTAGATCGTCATTATTGTCTTTCACTTGTGTAGCTTGAATAATATGGAATGAAAACCAAGCTCCAGCCACCGAAGACCGCTGAACTCCATAATGAACTTTACAAAACCAAAGAAGAACAACAAATATTTTTGGTGTTTCGAATTGGAAACAAGAACAAAAGAAACAAACAAACAAAGCAAAATCTTTTTGGATTTTCTTATAGCAAACCAACCAAATAAAGCAAAATAAAAGCAAGAAACCAAAATAAACAAATGGTGAAGAGAAACAACAGGAATATTTTTGGTCTTTTTGTGTTTGAGGAAATAAACAACGCAAAAACAAGAAAATGAAAACTAAAAGAGTCGCATAAACACAAAACAGCAGAAATTCGTCAAACTTGACAGCAGTACAGTAATCGATTTTTAAGAAATTCTTCCGCTGCTGAGATCGAAAAGTGTTCAACTAATGGAAGTTAGATAATAACCTGGAGAACATTCACAAAAATTGGCTTCACAAAATAACGTTCTGGCTGTTTTTGAGAATTTTTTTGGTATCAGTCCAGAATCTGTTTTCAGGCAGCACTTCCCCAAATATCATCTCCCTCTTATTAGAAAACCACTTTAAGAAGCTAAACAAGTATGTACAAGTATCCAGCAACTATAATATGCAATGAATGAGTGATGCCGGTATACCTCCCCCAAGCTTAGGCTTTTGGCCTAAGTGGAGATCAATCCCATGGTGCCCATGAAGTGGCACCTCCGTAGTAAGGCAGATGGATCTTGTTCTGGGTATGTGCTGGAAGACGCACCAGGATACGTGACGGTGTACCCGTAGGAGGGCTCGGCTTCCTCGGAGTCATGCTGCTGGTGGAAGCCTTGTATCTTCAGTTGCTCATCCACCTCCTCCTTAGAGCGCGACCATGGTTTCCTGTGAATACTGAACAAATCTGTTTGCGGCAAAGGGATTTCCCTCTCATCCCCGTCAATAAACAACATTTTATAGACAATATTATCTAAACTAGAGTCAGTTGTAACAAATTGGTGACTCTTCATAGCAGCAATATCAAGCCTTATAGGAGTTAATTTCACATCAGTAGGGTCAAGAGGAAGATCTAGATATGCCAAAATACGTGAGGCAACAATTCCTCCAAAAATGGGCCCCTTAGTGGACAAACGATGGGCAACAAGAGCACCAAGATGATAAGGTGTTTTTCCAGTAAGTGCAGCAACTAAGAAAGCAAGATGGTAGCTAGAAATGTTGCTAGTGTTCTCCCTACCAAGAATGCTAGTAGCAAGATAGTAAGCGAAATATCTAATGGCAGGGAGTTGAATGTTTCTTATCTTGCCGCGCTGAATGGTGCGGCTATCATCATTGGTAACTTCTCGATAGAGCTCCAGCAAAGCCTTGGGATTATTCTCGATCTTCTTCGCTGTACCTACAGGGGCAATATCCAATGCAGTACAAAAATCCTTCAACTTCATAGTAATAGGATTATCATAAATCCTGAATGTAACTGATGGTTGGTGCTTGTTGTTGAACTGAAAGCTCTCAACAAAGATTTTAGTTAGCGTGTAGTATTGATCCCTCTCATCTTCCATATAGGGTTAAGCCCACATTATTGATGAGGACCAAGAAATCATCAAACGCCTGCATTACTCAAAAAGTTATAACATGAAAAAGATGAAGCGTTAGGGACTCCATTATCCGCTTCAACTTCGAAGCTTGGTGCGATGACATCCTCATTATAGGATCGTCTAAATCGAGTGGCTGCCCTTGAGGGCCTCCCCGTGCTTGTCGTCTCTCTTTCTAACACTTCTCCAAAGTTATAATTATCCATCTTCCTTTTCTGAAATTTTTCAACAAACATTATAAAAGTTGATTTGGAGACATATAATTGAGGGAAACTACTATAGGAACTTGGTAGAGTACTAAACATGCATCAAAACTAATTTTTACAACTTAGAACAAGCATGCAAGCTCACTTAACATGTTACCTACAGCAGCAAAATACTCAAGATATACTCAACCAAACAAAATTCTATTTGGATAATCGGAGGAGTCACATACACCAGAGAGCAAATGTGCCAAATTTCGGGCCAGAAATCCGGGCTGAGAGATCGAGAAATCCTGAGCTCTTGAGCAAAAACGCGAGTGAGAGAAAGTGAGTATGAGTACGAGTTTTTTCGGGAGAGAGAGTGGAATGGGAGGAAGAGATGAGTTAGTGGAACGAGAGGGGGCCCCACACCATAAGTGGCGCGCCCCCTCCTTCTTGTGTTGGTGAGGGTGCCCCATGGTCATCCCAGTGCTCCGAGATGGCTCTTCGAAAAATAAGACCAACGGTATAATTTTGTGAATTTTTGAAAACTTTGAAAATGCATTAAAGGTGTTAAAATTATTATTCTTTAGGCGAGAAAAGATTTTTCCAAATCTCTAAATATGTACCTAAGAACTTTGCAAAACAAATAGTGCTACAGCAAGTAAAACAAGTGAAGAAAGAAATGTTGTTTAGTTCCTCTATGCATATAAAATGTATTTGTTAACAAGCAAGGTTGATCAAATCTTGCTACCAAATAAATTTTACCGCAGCATGAAGATAAACAAACCTCAAATCATGTTACCTAAATGTGAATTGATATGGATCAATCATAATATTTGATATCCTTCTTTAGGCTCATATATAGAATCAATAACTCACTTTGATAGTTCTCACATTAGAAATTGTATTAACTCCACATACTTTATCAATCCTCTTGAGAAAATAGATAAATGGTATGTTCTTTGTCATCAACATTGAAAGTAACCTTTCCTTTATTGCAATCAATAATAGCCCCTGCAGTGTTGAGAAAGGGTCTTCCAAGAATAATTGACATATTATCATCATGGGCATTTCAACACAACAAAATCAGGTTAATATTAAACGGTGTGGTAACTTGAGCAGAATATCTCATATACCAGCAGGAATAGCGAGTAGATTTATCAGCCATTTGCAAAAGATATATGGATTGGTATCAACATCTAAATAAGTCTCTTGTAAGAAAAGGCATAACACTTAGCTACACTCCCAAATCACATAGGCAGTTCATATAATTAACATTCTTGATGGAACAAGGAATATTCGGCATGGGTCTCCCAGCTTCTTTGGAACTTTGCCATTGAAAGAGTAATTAGCAAGCATAGTGAAATCTCCTCATTAGGAATTTTCCTTTTGTTAGAGACAATATCTGTCATATACTTTGAATAAGGAGGCAATTGAATAGCAAAGGGATTTGCAAGAATAAAGGTTTCATCCAATCACAAAATTTATTATAGTGTTCTTCTTCCTTTGATTTTAGTTTCTTAGCGGGAAAAGGCATTTGCTTTTGCACCCAAGGTTCTCTTTCATTACTACTTAGTAATAAAATCTTCTTTAGTATACTTTTTATTTTTAACATGCTTTTCAGGTTCATCTTCAACCTCTTCTTTTCAGAAGCATCATTCTTATCATTATCTTTATCATGTTCATTACCACTTTCAATTTCAGCATCAGAAATAGAAATTCTATTAGGATCATTAACAGGCTCAGAGGATCTACAACAATTTTATGTTTCTTTTTCTTTTTCTTAGAAGGAGCACTGGTTCAGCTGGGTTGAGAATCTTGACCGACTCTTTTGGGATACCCCTCGGGATTATGAGGATCTGATGAAAACACTTAGTTGTTACTTCATAGCATGTTTTCTTTAGAACATATTTTTAATAAGTCATTTTGCACTTTAGTGAGTTGATCAATTTGAGTTTGAATCTATATGAAAATGTTTAACAAGCATCAACATCATTGGAGGTTCTCTCTACAATATCATGCATTTACTAATAACTTGAGAATTTTCCATTAAATGATTCTCTACTATCATATATTAAAATTTCTTCCTTAACAATATAATTATCAAACTCATCTAAGCATTGAGGAGGAGGTTTTGAATACGGAATATCTTCCCTAGTAAACGTTGAAGAGAGTTGCCTCAATCATGGATGAAGAGGGAGTTATCTCACATAAATCTTCTATAGGAGGTCTTTGTCTTGATTTAATACTATTTTCTCTCATAGAGATTTCTTGGCTTCCCTCATATCTTCATCATTTAATTTAATCACCCCTCTTCTTCAATATCGGCGTCGGGGCTGGTTCAGGTGTGGTCCAATCATCATCATTCTGGCCTATTTTGCTTAATAATTCTTGACTTAAATGCAGAGTTCTGTTTTCTGAAAACTGCTTAGCACAACTATCCAAATATGCCTAGACTCAATGGTTAGTCCACTCTTAAAATATATCGAGTAAATCATGCTTTTCCAAATCATGTCCAGGACTGAGCTCTAATAAGAGAGCAAAATCTTGCCCAAGCCAGGTAATTTCTCTCCATCTTCTGGTCAAAACTATAAATTTTCTACAAAGCAATATGTTGAGCACTAGCGGGAAAGTATTTCCGAAAGAAAGCATCCGGCAAACCACTTGGACTATCCAATAGAACCAGGAGGCAAATTATTATAACAAGTTTTAGCATCATCCTTTAATGAGAGAAAGGAAAAAAATTGTGAAAAAGCAAAATAAGTGCGCATCTTAATATCATCAGAAAACAAGCTACTCAAAGTAGAAAGCTCATTCATGTGTTCTACAACACTTTCTTTTTCAGTACCATAAAAGGGTGTTTTCTCAACAATAGCTATATGTAGGATTAGATCAGCAGAAAAATCACTTAATCCTTATCCTTAATGTTTATAGGAGATGTGGCAAATTTAGGATCGAACGACTTATATCTAACGATTATGTTGCAAGAAGCTTTTAATTTTACTTGTAATTAATGCTTGACCATTTAACAATAAAATCATCCCTTGAGTTCCCATAATCTTCATCAAGATCATCACTAGAGTATTCAGACTCAGGTGAATTAACAGGTAACAACATTTTCATTAGGAGTTTCATTATTTTCAATTTGTCTAGACCTAGCAATTGCAGCATCTAGAAAGATCCTAACGAACCACTATCATCAAGCACAGTAGAAGCATCACAATTATCAGAGGAATTTTCAGATTCGGCAGAAGTACACTAGCATGTGAAGCTTGTGGTGGTGAAACAAGTTGACTTATCACAGATGGTGAATCAAGAGCGGGAGAGGTACTCAGAGTTGTACCTTTTCTTGTAGTGGATGGTGATACGTCTCAAACGTATCTATAATTTCTTATGTTCCATGCTACTTTTATGATGATACTCACATGTTTTATACACATTATATGTCATTATTATGCATTTCCGGCACTAACCTATTAATGAGATGCTAGAAAAAGGCAGTTGCTGTTTCTGCTGTTTTTGGTTTTAATCTATAAAGGAAATATTCTCGGAATTGGACGAAATCAACGCGCAGGGTCCTATTTTGAAGTCCGAAGGGGAAAGGAAGTGGGGCCACAGGGGAGCCAAACCCTGGGCGCGGGCCCAAGCCTGGCCGCGCCACCCTAGTGTGTGGGCCCTCGTGTGGCCCCCACGTTTGCCCTTCGCCTGCCAAGCCTCCGTCAAACCCCCGGTCTGAGAACCAGATACGGAGCCTTCACCGGGACACACTTGCCTTAATCCCTCTCGGGGGATTTGGGAGATCGCCTCGGCACCTGCTGGGAGAGGGGGATTCATCTCGGAGGACTCTACACATGTGAGCCGCCTCAGGATTGATGGTGAGTATGATTACCTTTGGACTATGGGTCCATAGCGGTAGCTAGATGGTTGTCTTCTCCTTGTTGTGCTTCATTGTAGGATCTTGTGAGCTGCCTAACATGATCAAGATCATCTATACGTAATGCTATATGTTGTGTTTGTTGGGATCAGATATATAGAATACTATGTTATGTTGATTATCAATCATACCTATGTGTTGTTTATGATCTTGCATGCTCTCCGTTGTTAGTAGAGGCTGCAGCCCAAGTTTTGCTAGTAACTCCAGAGGGTATTTATACCGATAGTGGGTTCAATACCTCCATTAAATGCAGGACGATGTGAAGTTCTAAGAGTTGTGGATAATACTTTTTGTTGCCACCTAGGGATAAAACGATGATGCTATGTTGAGGATATGGTTGTGATTACATTACGCACCATACTTAATACAATTGTCTGTTGCTTTGCTCCGGAAGGGGTTCGGATGATAAACTGAAAGTGGACTTTTTAGGCATAGATACATCTTGGATACGGTCTATTACTTTGTGTGTGCAATTGAATCTCTGGCTATTCATCATGTCATGTCGTGCATTGTCGTACCCTCTCTGTTGTCAGTGCCCAAGCTAGCAATTTGTTCACAACATGCTATTTATCTTATGGGAGAAACTCTGATGGCCCTTGGACCAGGTCCATTCTTTTATCGAATACAATCTTGTAATACTTGTTTCTTGTTCTCACCAAACAATCATCTTCCTATACATCTAATCTTTGTAACAGCAAGCGTGAGATTGACAACCTCTTTGTTCGTTGAACAAAATGCTGGTTGTGTTGTCTTGAGTTCCATGTTGTGCAAGAATCCACGAGTAAATTGCATGCACCATCTCGCCGCCATCAACTGGCATTAGCTAACTTGGCTCCCTCTGGTTCGATAAACCTTGGTTTCTTGCTGAGGGAAACTTTGCTGCTGTACACATCATACCTTCCTCTTGGGGTTCCCAACAGGGCAGTGCTTTACCGTCACAAGGGAAGCTACTATGCCCACATCCAAGCGCTCGCAAGCAACTCTTTTTCGGGGCGGCAGATTCTTGAGAGATAATTAGAACACTCTATCAAAAACCGAGTCAACCGCCATCAAATTCTTTCAGCGCCGTTGCGGGCGTGGTCGAGACACGCGCAAGGAGTCTCCACATCCCAATCTCTTTGCTTTGTTTTGTCTTGCTTTATTTTATTTACTACTTTGTTTGCTGCACTAAAACAAAACACAAAAAAAATTAGTTGCTAGTTTTACTTTATTTACTATCTTGTTTGCTATATCAAAAACACAAAAAAATTTAGTTACTTGCATTTTACTTTTGTTACCATAGCTCTGAACCTGTTACTTCTTCACCTGAAGAATTAGTCTTCACTTTAAACAAGGAGATGAGGAGAGTTTTAAAGATGCTTGGTCCAGAATTTTTACTTCTTATCGTAAAGCTGAACCTCAAATGACTCTAAGTTTGCTCCTTAGTAACTTTTATTTTGGTCTTATGATTCGCTATAGATATGCCTTGGATGCTTTAGTGGGAGGAGATTTCCTTCATTGCAATGGGGATCAAGCTTTTAATACCATAAAGAAGTTGGTTGCATCACATGATTCAATAACTTTGATTCAGCCCTTATTAGCATTTATAATAGATTAAACACTCTTGAGACAAGTGCATCTTGCTTGAAAGAAAGGTATAGTTATGTTCGTAACCGTCTTGATCAAGTTTTAGTGAACTCTGAACCTTCATTATGGGATCCTACTATTAAAATTGTTATCGGTGACCAAACTCTTCATGCCAATTGTGATATTATGTCTGAATTTTGCCTAATGCCTAAGAGTATTCATGAATCTTTGAAACTTTGGGATTTCGTCGAAGGGGGAGAAGGAATAACTCTTATTGATAACTCTGTTATAAACCCTAAGGGAATAGCTGCAGGTGTGCATACAACCATTCTTGGAAGAACAATATCCATTGATTATCTTGTTATTGAATGTGTAGGAACAGGACAAATCACACTTGGAAGATCCCTGCTGAAACTATTGGGAGCAGTCATAGATATGGGAGAAGGCACCATGAAATTCACCTCTACACCAGGGGGAAGACATATATTCCCTAAAGCAAAGGGTAAGAAAAAGAACAAGAAAGGTAAGGGCAAAGCCCAAGGTAAGGTTGATACACCATCTCTTGATAATACTTGATACACACTTTGCAGCCTAGTGAAGCGTTAAGAAAAGCGCTTGTGAGGAACCAACCCATGTTTTTACTATAGTACTTTTATTTTGTATTTGAGTCTTGGAAGTTGTTTACTACTGTAGCAACCTCTCCTTATCTCAGTTTTACTGCATTGTTGTGCCAAGTAAAGTCTCTAATAGAAGTAAAATACTAGATTTGGATTACTGCGTAGTGAGAAATAGTTTTCTATTTCTTGTCTGAATCTGGGTAAAATTCTCTGTAGGTAACTCAGAAAATTATAGACAATTTACGTGAGTGATCCTCGAGATATTTCTAAATTAGTTTTAAGTTTTCTCTCACTCCCGAAACAAATCTGGTGCCTGTTAAGAAATTCGTCTTCTGAACGTACAGCTGTGATTACGCCTTTTATTTTGCATTACTTTGTTTTATGTTAGATGGTTTTCTTTGTTCCATTGACTTTCAGTAGATTTGTGCAATGTCCAAGAAGTATAAAAAATGATTGTGTCACCTCGAATATGTGAATTTTGATTATGCACTAATCCTCTAATGAGTTTGTTTCGAGTTTGGTGTGGAGGGAAGTTTTCAAGGATCAAGAGAGGGGAGGATGATATACACTATGATCAAGAAGTGGCGCTCTAGCTTGAGGATGCCCGTTAGTTCTGCATATATCAAAGAAGACTCAGCGTCTAGCAGGGATACCCAAGGCATCCTTCTTCTCGACAACATTATGGAGGTTCCTCACGAAACTATATTTTATTCCATCACATCTTATGTTTACTTGGAGCGTCGGTTTGTTTTTGTTTTGTTTTGTTTGAATAAAGTTGGATCCTAGCATTCATTTTATGGGAGAGAGACCGCGCTCAGCACATTTGCATATGGACAAATATGTCCTTAGGCTTTACTCATATTATTCATGGCTGAAAGTTTCTTCTTCGTTAAATTGTTATATGGTTAGGTGGAAAATGATATGTGTGGTAATTGGTATAATATCTTGAATAATTTGATACTTGGCATTTGTTTTGTGTGCTCATGTTTAAAGCTCTTGCATCATATACTTTGCACTTATTAATGAAGAAATACATAGAGCATGCTAAAATTCTGATTTGCATGTTTGGTCTCTCTAAGGTCTAGATAATTTCTAGTATTGAGTTTGAACAACAAGAAAGACGGCAGTGTAAAGTCTTATAATGTTTACAATATGTCTTTTGTGTGAGTTTGCTGCACAGGTTCATCCTTGTGTTTGTTTCAAATAGCCTTGCTAGCCTAAACCTTGTATCGAGAGGAATACTTCTCATGCATCAAAAATCATGAGCCAACCACTATGCCATTTGTATCACCATACCTACCACATGGCAGGTATTCATACATTCAAAGTAAATTGCTTAGTGCTACCTTTGGAAATTTCCATTCTTTACCTTTACAATATATAGCTCATGGGACAAATAGCTTAAAAACTATTGTGGTATTGAATATGTACTTATACACTTTATCTCTTATTAAGTTGCTTGTTGTGCGATAACCATGTTCCTGGGGACGCCATCAACTACTCTTTGTTGAATATCATGTGAGTTGCTATGCATGTCCGTCTTGTCTGAAGTAAGAGAGATCTACCACCTTAATGGTTGGAGCATGCATATTGTTAGAGAAGAACATTGGGCCGCTAACTACAGCCATGAATCATGGTGGAAGTTTCAGTTTTGGACATATATCCTCAATCTCATATGAGAACACTAATTGTTGCTACATGCTTATGCATTAAAGAGGAGTCAATTTCTATTGTCCATGTTGTCCCGGTATGGATGTCTAAAGTTGAGAATAATAAAAGCGAGAAATCAAAATGCGAGCTTTCTCCTTAAACCTTTGTAGAGGCGGCATGGAGGTACCCCATTGTGACACTTGGTTAAAACATGTGTATTCTTGATGATCATTAGTCCAAGCTAGTGGGACAAGGTGCGGGCACTATTAGTTTACTATGCATGAGGCTTGCAGCTTGTAAGATATAATTTATAACTCATATACTTTATTACTACCGTTGACAAAAATTGTTTCTTATTTTCAAACAAAGCTCTAACACAAATATAGCAATCGATGCTTTCCTCTTTGAAGGACCTTTCTTCTACTTTTATGTTGAGAGTCAGTTCACCTATCTCTCCACCTCAAGAAGCAAACACTTGTGTGAGCTGTGCATTGATTCTTACATACTTCATATTGCACTTTTATATTACTTTGCATTGACAATATCCATGAGATATACATGTTACAAGTTAAGCAACCGCTGAAACTTTATCTTCCTTGTGTTGCTTCAATACCTTTGCTTGAATTATTGCTTTATGGGTTAACTCACTTATTGATGCTTGTCTTTAAGTACTATTCATGAAAAGTCTTGCTTTATGATTCAATTGTTTACTCATGTCATTTGCCATTGTTTCAAATCGTTGCATTCATTACATGTGCTTACAATAGTGATCAAGATTATGTTGGTAGCATTGTCATAAGAAATTATCTTTGTTATCGTTTACCTGCTCGGGACGAACTTGGGGATGCTTGAGACGTCTCAAACGTATCTATAGTTTCTTATGTTCCATTCTACTTTTATGATGATACTCACATGTTTTATACATTATATGTCATTATTATGCATTTTCAGCGCTAACCTATTAACGAGATGCCGAAGAGTTCTTTGTTTTCTGCTTGTTTTTGGTTTCAGAAATCCTAGTAAGAAATATTCTCGGAATTGGACGAAATCAACGCCCAGGGTCCTATTTTGCCATGAAGCTTCCAGAAGACCGAGGGGAAAGGAAGTGGGGCCACCGAGGTGTAGCCACACCACGACGGCGCCGGCCCAAGCCCTGGCCGCGCCAACCTATGGTGTGGGCCCCTCGTGTGGCCCCTCGTTGCCAACAAAGCCTACTTAAAGCCTCCGTCGTGAAACCCCGAGTACAGGGAGCCGATCCCGGAAAGCCTTGCGAGACGCCGCCCTTGTAATCCCATCTCGGGATTTAGGCGGAGATCGCCTCGGCTTCCTGCCGGAGGGATCTCGGAGGACTCTACACCGCCATAGTCGCCTCCGGAGTGATGAGTGAGTGGTTCAACGTACGTCTCAGTATTCGATAATTTCTTGTATTTCATGCCACATTATTGATGTTATCTACATGATTTGCGCACTTTATGTCATATTCGTGCATTTTTAGACTAACCTATTAACTTTAAGATCTTAAAAATTGTTGATTCCTGTAAATGTTCTGCTTTGTTTTGATTTTGAAATCTAGTAACAAAATATTCTCGAATCGGACGAAATCAACGCCCAAGTTCCTATTTTCATAGGAGAAGCATCGAGAACACCGGGGAAGAGGACCGGAGAACCTTTGAGCCCCAGGACCATAAGCGACGTGACCGGGCTGTGCGGCCGCCCTATGGGTATCATCCTTATCGACCCTCCTGCAGCCGCCTCTTCAGCCTGTTAAAGCCTCTCGTTCTGAAAGCTCCCCGATGCGTTGATGAAACCCACAACCTTCGAGAAGCGCCGCCATGGCAAGATGCGAGACGAGTCTCATTAGGCACACCTTGTGGACGAAGAGGCGGAGGCTTCTCCATCGACAACGCTGCCATCTCTACCGCCATCTTCATCACCGCTACTGCTCCCATGAGGAGGGAGTAGTTCCCATCGAGGCTCGGGGCTGTACCGGTGGCTATGTGGTTCATCTCTCTCCCATATTACCTCAATACAATGATCTCATGAGCTGCTTTACATGATTGAGATTCATATAATGATGTCACAAGTTATCTATGTGCTACTCTAGCAAAGTTATTAAGTAGTTCTATTCCTCTTGCACGTGTGTAAAGGTGACTGTGTGCACCGTGTTATTACTTGGTTTATGCTATGATCATGATCTCTTGTAGATTACGAGCGAAATTAACTATTGCTATGATAATATTGATGTGATCTATTCCTCTACATATGCATGAAGGTGGCAGTGTCTGCATGCTATGTTAGTACTTAGTTTAGTCGTGTCGATCTATCTTACACTATAAGGTTACTAAAATATGAACATTAATGTTGTGGAGCTTGTTAACTCGGCATTGAGGGTTCGTGTAATCCTCGTAATGTGTTCATCATCCAACAAAGTGTAGAGCGTGCCATTTTATCACAATGCATTATGTGAGTCAATGTTTAGTGTCACTGAGTGAAAGTGTAATCCTAGGCCTTGTTTCACAAATCTTGCTATAAGCTGCTTGTTTCTTGTTTTACGTTACTACTGTGCGTTACTATTTGCTTGTTTCTTTATCTGGCCAGCAAGCTATTTTTACGGCACCGTTGCTACTGCTCATATATATTCATACCACATGTATTTCATCTCTTCGGCGAACTAGTGCACCTATTAGGTGTGTTGGGAACACAAGATCTTGCTTTGTGGTTGCGGGGTTGCATGAGAGGGATATCTCTCTTCCTCTCTGAGTTCGATAAACCTTGGGTACTTAAGGAAAACTTAGCTGCTTTGTTCTACAAACCTGTTGCTCTTGGAGGCCCAACAGCATCTCACAAGGAAAAAGGAGGGAAGTAGACATCGGCTATTACAGGCGCCGTTCTTGGGGACAGAAAGCTACCGAGGATTTCCTCCCTCGTCAACCACGTGTTGATCTGGACATCAAGTATTTTAAAGCGCCGTTGCGAAAGTGGGAAAGGTAAAGGTACTCTACTCCAGAAGTATCTCGGCTACTAGCTATTTTAGGCGTTGTAAGTACTGAAGCTATTTCCTTTAGATCCTGCAAGTGCATCTTTTTGTTTCTTGTTTACACTAGTTTGGCATAATGGACAACAATGAGCTTTTTACTCTATTTCCTGATTTAAGACATGGATGGTTTGATCCGAAAATTAAAAAACCCATGGAACATATTAATATGAACACTTTGAACACCATTGTTGCTAATGATATGGAAAATTCTAAGCTTGGGGAAGCTGGTTTTGATGAGATCTTTTTAGTCCCGCAAGCATTGAGGAGAAAATTTACTTTGATGATACTCTACCTCCTATTTATGATGATTATAATGATAGTAGTCTTTTGGTACCACCTGTTATGGAGGATAAATTTGATTATGATTACAATATATACCTCCTATATATGATAGCTACTTTGTTGAATTTGCTCCCACTACAACTAATAAAATTGATTATGCTTATGTTGGGAGTAGTAATAATTTTATGCATGAGACTCATGATAAGAATGCTTTATGTGATAGTTATATTGTTGAGTTTGCTCATGACACTACTGAAAGTTATTATGAGAGAGAAATATGGTTGTAAAAATTTTCATGTTACTAAAACACCTCTCTATGTGCTGAAATTTTTGGAAACTATACTTGTTTTATCTTCCTATGCTTATTGCTCCTCATGAACTTGTTTATTTACAAGATTCCTATGCATAGGAAGCATGTTGGATTAAATGTGTTTTTGAATTTGCCTCTTGATGCTCTCTTTTGCTTCAAATATTATTTCTTATAGTGCATCATTAAAATTACTGAGCCATCTTAATGGCTATAAGAAAGAACTTCTTGGGAGATAACCCATGTGTTATTTTGCTACAGTACTTTGTTTTTATATTTGTGTCTTGGAAGTTGTTTACTACTGCCAGCAACCTCTCCTTATCTTAGTTTTGTGTTTGGTTGGCCAAGTAAAGTCTTTGATAGTAAGGTTCATACTAGATTTGGATTACTGCGCAGAAACAGATTTCTTGCTGTCATGAATCTGGGCCTAATTCTCTGTAGGTAACTCAGAAAATTATGCCAATTTAAGTGAGTGATCCTCAGATATGTACGCAACTTTCATTCAATTTGAGCATTTTCATCTGAGCAAGTCTGGTGCCATTTTAAAATTCGTCTTTACAGACTGTTCTGTTTTGACAGATTCTGCCTTTTATTTCGCATTGCTTCTTTCGCTGTGTTGGGTGGATTTCTTTGTTCCATTACTTCAGTAGCTTTGGGCAATGTCGGTGTTAAGAATGATTGTGTCACCTCTGAACATGTGAGTTTTTGATTATGCACTAACCCTCCTAATGAGTTTGTTTCGAGTTTGGTGTGAAGGAAGTTTTCAAGGGTCAAGAGAGGAGGATGATAT
This sequence comes from Lolium multiflorum, assembly GCA_030979885.1. Lineage (NCBI taxonomy): Eukaryota > Viridiplantae > Streptophyta > Magnoliopsida > Poales > Poaceae > Lolium > Lolium multiflorum. The sequence continues at coordinate 356,924,127 of CM061750.1, forward strand.
ACTATGATCAAGAAGAGTAAAAAGTCTAAGCTTGGGGATGCCCGGTGGTTCACCCCTGCATATCCTAAGACTCAAGCGTCTGAGCTTGGGGATGCCCAAGGCATCCCCTTCTTCATCAACAACTTATCAGGTTCCTCCCTTGAAACTATATTTTTATTCGGTCACATCTTATGTACTTTACTTGGAGCATCTGTTTGTTTTTGTTTTGTTTGAATAAATTCATGCTTGTGTGGGAGAGAGACACGCTCCGCTTGTTCATATGAACACTGTGTTCTTAGCTCATAGTATTCATGGCGAAGTTTCTTCATCGTATATGGTTGGAATTAGAAAATGATACATGTAGTGATATAAATGTCTTGGGTAATGTGATACTTGGCAATTGTTGTGCTCATGATTAAGCTCTTGCATCATATGCTTTACACCCATTAATGAAGAAATACATAGAGCATGCTAAAATTTGGTTGCATAATTGGTCTCTCTAAGGTCTAGATAATTTCTAGTATTGATTTTGAACAACAAGGAAGACGGTGTATAGTCTTATAATGCTTGTAATATGTCTTTTATGTAAAGTTTTTTGCACGGTTCATCCTTGTGTTTGTTTCAAATAAGCCTTGCTAGCCTAAACCTTGTATAGAAAGGGAATACTTCTCATGCATCCAAAATCCTTGAGCCAACCACTATGCCATTTTGTGTCCACCATACCTACCTACTGTATTTTCTGCCATTCCAAGTAAATGCTTCATGTGCACCTTTAAACCTTCAAAAATGCTTCTCATTTGTGTTAATGTTTTATAGCTCATGAGGAAGTATGTGGTGTTTATCTTTCAACCTTGTCATTTACTTTTGACGAGACTTTCATAATGGACTAGTGGCACATCGCTTATCCAATAATTTGCAAAAAGAGCTGGCAATGGAGCCCCAATTAATTACAACTTGCATTAATAATTCTCTTCATGTTTTGCTCTGGTTCATCAGTAAGCAACTTAATTTTACAAATAGACACTCCTCCATGGTATGAGATTGATGGTAGGCACCCGAAGTTCGGTTAGCCATGGCTTGTGTAAGCAAAGGTTGGGAGGAGTGTCACCCATAAATAAACAAAAACTAAAGTACATGTGTAAACAAAAGAAGAGGGATGATCTACCTTGCTGGTAGAGATAACGTCCTTCATGGGAGCAGCTCTTGAAAGTCTGGTTGATAAGGTAGTTAGAGTGCCCACTACCATTCGGTGACAACAACAAACACCTCTCAAAACTTTACTTTTATGCTCTCTATATGATTTCAAAACTTAAAAAGCTCTAGCACATGATTTAATCCATGCTTCCCCTCTGCGAAAGGCCTTTCTTTTACTTTATGTTGAGTCAGTTCCCTATTTCTCTCCACCTCAAAGAGCAAACACTTGTGTGAACTGTGCAGTGATTCATACTTGCATAATTGCACTTGTTATATTACTTTGCATTGACAAATATCCACGAGATATACATGTTATAAGTTGAAAGCTCCGCTGAAACTTAATCTTCCACTGTGTTGCTTCAATGCCTTTGCTTGAATTATTGCTTTGTGAGTTAACTCTTATGCAAGACTTATTGATGCTTGTCTTGAAGTGCTATTCATGAAAAGTCTTTGCTTTATGATTCAGTTGTTTACTCATGTCATTACCATTGTTTTGATCATTGCATTCATTACATATGCTTTACAAATAGTTTGATCAAGGTTATGATGGCATGTCACTCCAGAAATTATCTTTGTTATCGTTTTACCTGCTCGGGACGACGGAGAACTAACTTAGGGATGCGTACGTCTCCAGGCGACATCGATAATTTCTTATGTTCCATGCCACATTATTGATGTTATCTACATGTTATATGCACACTTTATGTCATATTCGTGCATTTTAAGACTAACCTATTAACAAGATCTTAGAAGTGCAGTTCTGTTCTGCTTTGTTTTGATTTCGAAATCCTAGTAACAAAATGATGGAATCGAGACAGAAATCAACGTAGTTCCTATTTACACCGGAAGCATCGAACACCGGGAAGGACCGGAGGGGGGGCAGGCCCCCGGACCATAGGCCGCGCGGCCCAGGCCACAGCGCGCACCGCCTGTAATGTCATCAGCCTTCGACCCTCTGCGCCGCCTCTTAGCCTGTTAAAACCTCACAAGTCGAAAACCACGATCGTTGATGAAACCCACAGAAACCTTCCCGAGCCGCCGCCATCGCAGAAGCCAGAATCAGGGGCAGGGAGTCTCTCTGATCAGAGCCGCCGCCCGGGATGAGAAGTGCCCGGAAGGCTTCTCCATCGACAACGCTATCTCCTCCGCCATCTTCATCACCGCTCTTGCTCCCATGAGGAGGGAGTAGTTCTCCATCGAGCCTCGGGGCTGTTTGTACCAGTAGCTATGTGGTTCATCTCTCTCCCATGTACCTCAATACAATGATCTCATGAGCTGCTTTACATGATTGAGATTCATATGAGTCTATATTCACAATTTATCTATATGTGCTACTCTGTAAAGTTATTAAATGATTCCTATTCCTCATTAATAAAGGTAGCGATGTATTATTACTGCAAGTGTTAGTACTTAGTTTATGCTATGATCATGATCTCTTATAGTTTCGAAGTTAACTATTGCTATGATAATAATGATGTGATCTATTCCTCACATATGCATGAAAGGTGACGGTGTGCATGTATGTTATTACTTGGTTTGGTCTATTGATCTATCTTACCTATAAAGTTACTAAAATATGAACATTAATTGTGGAGCTTATTGTTAACTCCGGCATTGAGGGTTAGTGTATCCTACGTAATGTGTTCATCATCCAACAAAAGTGTAATAGAGTATGCATTTATCTATTACATTATGTGATCAATGTTGAGAGTGTCCACTGATGAAGTGTAATCCCTAGGCCTTGTTCCTAAATATTTTCTCCTTTACTTGTTTTCTTGTTTCTTGCGTTACTCTTTATTTGATTACTATTGCTTGTTCTACTTATCACAGCCAGCAAGCTATTTTTGTATAGTTACTCTTGCTCATATATATTCATACCATTTGTATTTCACTATCTCTTCGCCAAACTAGTGCACCTATTGGGTGTGTTGGGGACACAAGAGACTTCTTGCTTTGTGGTTGCGGGGTGTTGCTTGAGAGGATATCTTTGACCTCTTCCTCCTGGGAATTCGATAAACCTTGGGTGATCCACTTAAAGAGGCTTTCTTTCTTGACTTCTACAAACCTCTCTGCTCTTAGGCCCAACAGCTGTCTCACAGGAAAGGAGGAAGTAGACATCAAAACTATTTCAAAGCGCCGTTATGGTGATGCGTGTGGTTGGCACGTCCGTTGGGGAACCCCAAAAGGAAGGTGTGATGCGCACGAGTGGCAAGTTTCTCATTAAAGAAACCAAGGTTATCGAAACAGTAGGAGTCAAGAAGCACGTTGAGAGAGTTGATAGCGGCGCGAGATGTAGTGCGGCAACTTTTGATGATCCGTGTATGTAATGTTGGAACACCACTGCAACACAACCAAGTACTTTGCTAGCAAAGCAGGTGAGGTTGTCAATCTCCCTTATTGCTTGTAACAAAGAGTTAACGTATTGTGTGGAAGATGATTGTTTTGCGAAGCATTAGAACAAAGTGATACGGTAGATTGTATTGTTAAAGAATTGGACGGTCGATTCACTAAGTGTCTCTCCCATGAGCCGAGCGACGTGTTGGGTGAACAAATTACGGTTGAGCAATTGACAAATAAAGATGCCATGCGCATACATATCATGATGAGTAGTGAAGTTTAATTGGGCATTGACAAAGTACATGAACCGTCATCAGCATATGCTAAAAAGTCACCTTGAGGTTATCATCGAACCTTCGGTATTAAGTTGCTAACAGCAGACAATTGCATTAAGTATGATTGCGTAATGTAATCAATAACTACATCCTTGAACATAGCACTAATGTTTTATCCCTAGTGGCAACGGCCTAGCACAACCTTAGAACTTTAATACATTTTGTCGAGGTGTGTCCCAGGCATGAACCCACTATGAGCATAAGTACTCCTCTTGGAGTTAATAGCAAAAACTTGGCCAGAGTATCAATAACGGAGAGCATGCCAGATCATAAACAACACATAGCATTCTGATAATCAACATAACAAGTATTCTCTATTCATCGGATCCCAACGACATATAGTATTACGGATAGATGATCTTGATCATGTTAGGCAGCTCTCAAGATCCAACAATGATAGCACAATGGGAGAAGACAACCATCTAGCTACTGCTGGACCCATAGTCAGGGGTGAACTACTCACTCAATCACACCAGAGGCGACCATGGCGGCGTAGAGTCCCTCCGAGAGATGATTCCCCTCTCCGGCCGGGTGCCGGGATCTCCTGGATCCCCGAGATGGGATCGGCGTTGGCGGCGTCTCTGGAAGGTTTTCCGTGATCGTGGCTCTCGGTACTGGGGGTTTCGTCACGGAGACTTTTTATAGGCGGAAGGGCAGGTCAAGAGGCGGCACGGGGGCCCCACACCACAGGGCCGCGCGGCCAAGGGGGGCCGCGCCGCCCTAGGGTGTGGCCCCCTCGTGGCCCCTCTTCGTCTCTCCTTCGGACTTCTGGAAGCTTCGTGACCCTGGGCGACAGTTTCGTCCAATTCCGAGAATATTTCCTTACTAGTTTCTGAAACCAAAAACAGAAAACGTGGCACCTTGGCATCTTGTTAATAGGTTAGTTCCAGAAAATGCACGAATATGACATAAAGTGTGCATAAAACATGTGAGTATCATCCTCATCAATAGTGTGGCATGGAACATAAGAAATTATCGATACGTCGGAGCATGTCGGCATCCCAAACCAGCTTAGTTCTGCTCGTCCCGAGCAGGTAAAACGATAACACAGATAATTTCTGGAGTGACATGCCATCATAATCGTGATCATACTATTTGTAAAGCATATGTAGTGAATGCAGCGATCAAAACAATGTATATGACATAAGTAAACAAGTGAATCATAAAGCAAAGACCTTTCATGAATAGCACTTCAAGACAAGCATCAATAAGTCTTGCATAAGAGTTAACTCATAAAGCTATAAATTCAAAGTAGAGATATGAAGCAACACAAAGGAAGATGAAGTTTCAGTGGTTGCTTTCAACTTGTAACATGTATATCTCATGGATATTGTCAACATAGAGTAATATAATAAGTGCAATGAAAGCAAGTATGTAGGAATCAATCCAACAATTCACACAAGTGTTTGCTTCTTGAGGTGGAAAGAGATAGGTGACTCAACATTGGTAAAGAATGGTCCTCCATAGAGGAAACGTGATTGCTATATTTGTGCTCGACTTTGATTTGGCTGTAAATGCTTGTCCTTGGTAGTATGTAAACATATCATCTGTGTAAGTTATATCTTATAAGTTGCAAGCCTCATGCATAGTGTACTAATAGTGCCCGCACCTTGTCCTAATAAGCTTGGGGCCTACCGGATCATCACAATGCATTGTTTTAACCAAGTGTCACAAGGGGACCTCTATCGCATGTAATTCTAAGGAGAAAGCTAGCATTGGATTTCTCGCTATTGATTATTCTTCAACTTAGAGACATTCATACCGGGACAACATAGACAGCAGATAATGGACTCCTTTATGCATAAGCATATAACAACAATTAATAATTTTCTCATTTGAGATTTGAGGATTGTTGTCCAAAGCTGAAACTTCCACCATGGAGCATGGCTTTAGTTAGCGGCCCAAATGTTCTTCTCTAACATATGCATGCTTAACCATATGGTGGTAGATCTCTTACTTCAGACAAGACGGACATGCATAGCAACTCATGAAATTCAACAATGAATAGTTGATGGCGTCCCAGGAACATGGTTATCACAACAAGCAACTTAATCAGAGATAAAGTGCATAATTACATATTCAATACTAAGAGTTTTTAAGCTATTTGTCCCATGAGCTATATATTGCAAAAGTGAATATGAATTTTAAAGGTAGCACTCCAAGCAATTTACTTTGGAATGGCGGAAAATACCATGTAGTGGGTAGGTGTGGTGGTTACAAATGGCTTAGTGGTTGGCTCAAGTATTTTGGATGCGTGAGAAGTATTCCCTCTCGATACAAGGTTTCGTAGCAAAAACATTTGAAACAAACACAAGAGGATAGACAGTTGCAGCAAAACTCCCACATAAAAGGTATATTGAAAACATTATAAGACTCCATTTCGTTGTTGTTCAAACTCAATACTAGAAATTATCTAGACCTTAGAGAAACCAAATATGAACCAAATTTAAGCATGCTCTATGTATTTCTTCATTAATGGGTGCAAGCATGAGGTGGAAGCTTAATCATGGCTGCAGCAATTGCTAAGTATCCCTGTTACCTAAGACATTTGCCAATTACTGTATCATTTTTCAATTCCAACCATATAACAATTTAACGAAGGAGAAACTTCGCAATGTACTATGAGTAGAAGCCAAGGACATACTTGTCCATATGCTGCAGCGGAGCGTGTCTCTCTCCAAAAGTGAATACTACAGAGTCCATTTATTCAAACAAAATAAAAACAAGAAACAAGAAGATGCAATTGCAGGATGTGATGGAATAAAAATATAGTTTCCGGGGAGGAACCTGATAATGTTGTCGATGAAGAAGGGATGCCTTGGGCATCCCCAAGCCTAGACGCTTGCTTCTTGAAATATGCAGGGTGAACCACGGGTGCATCCCCAAGCTTAGACGCTCTCCTTGATCATGTTGCATCATACTCTCTTGATCCTTGAAAACTTCCTCCACCAAACTCAAAACAACTCATTAGAGGTTAGTGCACAATATAAATTGACATATTCAGAGGTGACCACAATCATTCATAACACTTCTGGACATTGCACATAAGCTACTGGATATTAATGGATCAAAGAAATTCATCCAACATAGCAGAAGAGGCAATGCGAAATAAAGGCAGAATCATCCAAACAGAACAGTTCGTATTGGCAATTTTTAAAATGGCATCAGACTTGCTCAAATGAAAATGCTCTAAATTGAATGAAAGTTGCGTACATATCAGATGTACGTAAATTGGCTTAATTTTCTAAGCTACCTACAGGGAGGTGGACTCAGTTAGTGACAGCAAGAAATCTGTTTCTGAGCAGTAATCCAAATCTAGTACTTACTTTTCTATCAACGGCTTAACTTGGCACAGCAAAGCATAAAACTGAATGGAGAGGTTGCTGCAGTAGTAAACAACTTCCAAGACACAAAATAAAAACAAAGTACTGTAGGTAAAAACATGGGTTGTCTCCCATAAGCGCTTTTCTTTAACGCCTTTCAGCTAGGCGCAGAAAGTGTGTATCAAGTATTATCAAGAAACGAAGTGTCAACATCATAATTTGTTCTAATAGATCAAAAGGTACCTTCATTCTCTTTCTAGGGAAGTGTTCCATACCTTTCTTGAGAGGAAATTGATATTTTATATTACCTTCCTTCATATCAATAAAAGCAGTTCGAAAAAAGGTCTTCCCAATATAATGGGATAAGATACGTGCATTCAATATCGAACAACAAAATCAGCAGGAACAAAGTTATTGTTAGCAGTGTCTGAAACATTATCAACACCCAAGGTTTCTTTGTAGAATGATCCTTAGATTAACATCAAATAACAATTTTGACTGGTGTGAAGTCAAGCATATCATAAATCTTTTTAGGCATAACACAAATACTTGCACCAAGATCACATAAAGCATTCATCAAAATCTTTAACCTTCATCTTAATTAATGGGCTCCCAACCATCCTCTGCTTTTTAGGAATAGGCTTGGCTCCTAGTTTCTCTTCTCTAGCTTTATAAGAGAGCATTTGTAATATGATGTGTAAAAGCCAAATTAGCACTAGCAGTAGGACTTTTAGCAAGTTTTTGCAAGAACTTTATAACTTCAGAGATGTGGCAATCATCAAAATTCAAACCATTATAATCTAAAGCAATGGGATCATCATCCCCAATGTTGGAAAAAAATTTAGCAGTTTTATCACAGGCAGTTTCAGCAGTTTTAGCAGTTTCAGGCAGTTTTTTTGCATTAGAAGTGGAAACATTGCTAACACCAATTCTTTTATTAGTATGAGTAGGAGGTGCAGCAACATGTGTAGCATTAACATTACTAGTGGTGGTAATAGTCCAAACTTTAGCTATATTCTTCTCTTTAGCTAGTTTTTCATTTTCTTCTCTATCCCACCTAGCACGCAGTTCAGCCATTAATCTTATATTCTCATTAATTCTAACTTGAATAGCATTTGCTGTAGTAGTAATTTTATTATGATGATTCTCATTGAAACCATTTGTTCAAAAGATCAACATACGACAACAAGACTATAGGCTTTGAAGCAAGTGTATCAATTTTCCCAAGCTTTTCTTCAACAGTTAAGCAGTTTTTGTACTAATAAATTCTTTAAGCATGACTTCAGCCAGGGGGTGAACTCCTATTATTGTTGTTGTAAGAATTCCCATAAGATTACCATAGTCGTTGCCATTATTATAAGGATATGGTCTATAGTTATTACTAGAATTGTATAAGCGTTGTTGTTGAAATTATTATTTTAATGAAGTTTATCAACATGTTCTTCTTGTGCAACCAATGAAGCTAACGGAACATTATTAGGATCAATATTAGTCCTATCATTCGCAAGCATAGACATAATAGCATCAATCTTATCACTCAAGGAAGACAACAGAATTTACCTTCTTACCTTGTGGAGCTCTTTCCGTGTGCCATTCAGAGTAGTTGGTCATCATATTATCAAGAAGCTTTGTTGCTTCACCAAGAGTGATGGACATAAAGGTACCTCCAACAGCTGAATCCAATAAATTCAGCGAAGAAATTTAGTTCTGCATAGAAGGTTTGGATGATCATCAAAGTAGTCAGTCCATGGGGTTGGGCAATTCTTTACTAAAGATTTCATTCTTTCCCAAGCTTGAGCAACATATTTTCAGTATCTAATTGTTTAAAATTCATTATGCTATTCTAAAGATATAATTTTAGCGGGGGGATAATATCTACAATAAAGCATCCTTACATTTAGTCCATGAATCAATACTATTCTTAGGCGAAGATAAACTAATCTTTAGCTCTTCCTCTTAATGAGAGAGGAAACACTTTCATTTTAATAATATCACCATCTACATCTTTATATTTTTGCATTTCATAATTCAACAAAATTATTAAGATGGGCAACGACATCATGAGAACAACACCAGAAAATTGCTCTGCATAGCAAGATTAAGTAAACGGGTTTAATTTCAAAGAGGAAATTCTCTTTGTAGTAGCAGTGGAGCAATAGGTGTGCATAAGAAATCATTATTATTTGTGGTTGTGAAGTCACACAACTAAGTATTTTCAGGGTTGGCCAGTTTAGCAACAGTAAAGAAAGCAAACTAGATAAAGTAAATGCAAGTAAACTAATTTTTTGTGTTTTAGATAGCAAACAAGATAGCAAATATAAAGTAAAACTAGCAACCTAATTTTTTGTATTTTTGATTGAGTACAGCAAACAGTAGTAAATAAAATCAAGCAAGACAAAAACAAAGTAAAAGAGAGATTGAAAGTGGAGCTCCCCTTAAGTATGTCTTGATCCTGCGACATAACGGCATGAAAATTTGCCAATCGTGTGGTTGCTTGCGTCGTTGGAGGAACCCAAGAAGGTGTGATCACGCTGGCCAGCCGAGTTTCCTAGGTAAGAAACCCGAGTTTAATCGGACCGGTAGGAGTCAAGAAGCACGTTGAAGATTGATGGCGGCGAGATGTGGCGCAACACCAGTGATTCCAGCGCCAACGTGGAACACACTGTAGCAAAGTACTTTGCCCCAGCAGCTTGATGAGGTTGTCCAATCACAAACACAGCTGTAACAAAGAGTTAGTATTGTGTGGAAGATGATTGTTTGCGAACAAGTAGAACAAGTATTGCGGTAGATTGTATTTCAGTAAAGAGAATTGGACCGGGGTCCACGGTTCACTAAGGTGTCTCTCACATAAGACGAACAGCATGTTGGGTGAACAAATTAGGTTGGGCAATTGACAAATAAAGAGAGCATGAGCCATACATACATATCATGATGAAGGTATGGTAAGGATTTAGTGGGCATTCGACAGAGTACATGGAGCCGTCATCCAACACATGCATCTATACCTAAAAAGTCCACCTTGAGTTATCATCAAGACACCTTCGGTATTAAATTGCTAACAACTTAGACAATTGCATTAAGTATGGTGCATATGTAACTAGTGACTACATCCTTGAACATAGCACTAATGTTTTATCCCTAGTGGCAACAGCACAAAACAACCTTAGAACTTTCTTCACTGTCCCAGATTCAATCGAGGCATGAACCCACTATCGGGCATAGTACTCCCTCTTGGAGTTAATAGCAAAAACGCCAGAGCATCTGCTAGTAACGGAGAGCATGCAAGATCATAAACAACACATAGCATAACTTTGAATAATCAACATAACAAGTATTCTCTATTCATCGGATCCCAACAAAAGCAACATAGAATTAGAGATAGATGATCTTGATCATATTAGGCAACTCACAAGATCCGACAATGATAGCACAATGGGGAAGACAACCATCTAGCTCCACTGCTATGGACCCATAGTCCGGGGGTAGACTACTCACACATCACACCGGAGCGACCATGGCGGCGTAGAGTCCTCGGGAGATGATTCCCCTCTCTCGGCGGGTGCGGAGGCGATCTCTCTTTAGATCCCAGGGATAGGATCGCGTTGGCGGCGTCTGGAAGGTTTTCGTATCGTGGCTCTCGGTCTGGGGGTTTCGTCACGGAGACTTTATAGGCGGAAGGGCAGGTCAAGAGGCGGCACGGGGGACCCACACCACGGACCGCGCGGCCAGGGGCCGCCGCCCTGGTGTGTGGCCACCCCGTGGCCCCTCTTCGTCTCTCCTTCGGACTTCTGGAAGCTTCGTGAGAAAATAGGCCCCTGGGCTTTGATTTCGTCCAATTCTGAGAATATTTCCTTACTAGGATTTCTGAAACCAAAACAACTGACAGCGCGCCCGGCATCTTGTTAATAGGTGGATTCGAAAATGCACCAGATATGACATAAAGTGTGCATAAAACATGTAGATAACATCAACAATGTGGCATGGAACATAAGAAATTATCGATACGTTGGAGACGTATCAGCATCCCCAAGCTTAGTTCAGGGATTTTCACTCCTCGTCAACCACGCGCAGTCTGAAGACGACATCATTCACACCCCTGGACTATGGGTCCATAGCAGTAGCTAGATGGTTGTCTTCTCCTCATGTGCTTCATTGCGGATCTTGTGAGCTGCCTAACATGATCAAGATCATCTATCTGTAATGCTATATGTTGTGTTTGTTGGGATCAGATGGAGAGAGTACTATGTTATGTTGATTATCAATCCTATTACCTATGTGTTGTTTATGATCTTGCATGCTCTCCGTTGTTGCAAGACTCACAACCAAACTATAATACTCAAAGGAGAGTATTTAGCTCTGGGATGATAGGTTCATGCACCCATTAAATGCAGGACCCCAGGTGTGAGATTCTAGGTTATGGATGTCTTGCCGCAAGATACGATGCCATGTTGCAGAGGATATAGTTATTGATTACATTACGCACCATATAATGTAGTGTACGTTGCTGTATGCGAGAAGGAGTTCGGATATTGAGTGGACTTTTAGAGCATAGATGCCAGCATCTTTGAATAGCGGTCTATGTACTGTCGTGTGCCCCGGTGGATCTCACAGTATTCATCATGTCATGTATGTCATTGTGTGCCCTCTCTGTCCAATTTGCCCCAGCTAACATGCCTGCTATGGGTGGGGCCCCTCTATTTGTGGACGATCAATGCTATCGGAATACAGTATGCGCAGTGCTGTTTCTTGTTGCAGGCAATCATGCTCCATGCCCATCTAATCCTTTGTAACAGCAGGCGGTCGGATTCAGGCAACTGACTCGTTAGACAATGCTGGTTGCTGTGCGTAGCGCGGAGATCACAATGACCTGGCGCATAGCCCGCCATCATCTCAGCGTGGTTCTGTATCTCTTTGGTGCCGACTAAACCTTGGTTTCCTTGCGGATAACAGCTGACACACATCCTTCCTTCTGCAAGTTCCCAACAGGAACGAGGAATCTTTACCGTCACAAGGAAGCTACTACGCCCACGTCAACTGTGCGCAAGCAGATGGTAATATGGCGACTTTAGGATCGCGAGGTTTACCCATGATGGGGAATTTACAGCGGACAATATCAATCCAAGTGAACTTGCAAATAAAGCTATGCTCCCCGGCAGCGGCGCGGAAAATCGTGTGATGACCCACAAGTATAGGGGATCTCAACATCTTCGAGGGAAGTAAAACCAATTTATTGATTCAACACAAGGGGAGCCAAAGAATATTTGTAAGCATACTGTGGAGTTATCAATTCATTTACTTTTTGGAAATGAACTTGCTCATGAAGTTTATCGATATTAACGGTTTATAACGATACTTGATGGTAAAATATCGACGGCAGTGTAACAAAGACAACGGTAGTGATTATAGTAAGCAGCAGGATTAAAATACTGTAGGCACGGGGGATGGACAATTTGCATGGATGAGAGAAACTCATATAACAATCAAAGTAGGGCATTTGCAGATAAAATAGTATCCAAGTACTAAACAATCATAGGCATGTGTTCCATATTGAGTCGTTACGTACTCGCAATGAGAAACTTGCACAACATCTATTGTCCTACCAGCCGGTGGCAATGAGCCTCTAGGAATCTCTGGAAATTAAGGTACTCCTTTTAATAGAGCACCGGAGCAAAACACACTAACACTCCGTGAACACATGTGATCCTGTCACCTTCCCCCTCCGGTTGTCCCAATTTCTGTCACTTTGAGGCCTCGGGTTGGGACAGCACATTTATGTGCATACAACACAGGAGTAAGATCATAAAACAGCTGAATATAAATCATGAAACAATAACATGTTCAGATCTAGAGATCATAGCACTCGGGCCCTAGTGACAAGCATTAAGCATAACAAGTTGCAACAATATCATCAAAGTACCAATTACACGGACACTGGGCACTATGCCCTAACAATCTTATGCTATTACATGACCAATCTCATCCAGTCCCTACCATCCCCTTCAGCCACGGGGGAATTACACACACATGGATGGGGGAAACATGGATGGTGGAGAGGCGTCGGTGGTGATGATGACGATGATCTCACTCAATTCCGTGCAGGCGGAGTGCGGAAGCAGGGTTTGGTCGGAGGCGGAGTTTTGCCGATGGCGCGGTGTTCTTGATGGCTTACGACGTTCGTCTAACACCGTGCGTTTTTAGGTCGAAGACCTTAAGTAGTCCCGAGAGGGGAGCACACAGGGGCCGCCGGCGTCGCCACCCATGGGCGCGGCGCGACCCGGGGCCCAGCGCCGCCTTATGGGGTTGGCGCCTCGTGGCCCCCCTCCTTCTGGTCTTCTGGCTCCGTCCCTCTTCTATGAAAATGAGCCCATTGGAATAAACCCGAGGGATTTTTCGAAAGTTGAGTTTCTGCACAAAAACAAGCACCAGGGCAATTCTGCTGAAAACAGCGTTAGTCCGCGTTAGTTGCATCCAAAATACATAAATTAGAGCAAAACAATAGCAAAAAGTGTTCGGGAAAGTAGATACGTTTGGACGTATCATTGCGCACTCCACTCCTCCACCAACAACCTTCACGTGGCCTTCATCTCCTACGGGTTCGATAACCTTGGTTTCTTGCGGGAAAAACTTGTTGGCACATGCATCACACCTTCCTCTTGGGGTTCCCAACAGACGCGTGCTTTACCGTCACAAGCACCATATCACACAACATCATGTCCAACATCCATACCATGTCATCGCTTGGATACCAAAACCAAGGATCTAGTGATGTGTCACACGTAAAAATCGGGGCATCCGGTTTTTGTTTAGTCATAGACTTTGTTTCAGTTTCAGTTTCACATGAAATTGTTTTCTACCGTGTCTTGCTTTAGCCTCCTCTCTTAGTATATGATATCGCTTTTACGCATGGTTCGGAAAAAAGCAGAGGCAATGGACCAACTTTAGAGGTGAACAGAAGTATCTACAATGACTACTTGCCTTCCTCTCTTAATATATGATGACATGCAACTCTCCACCACATGGTTCAAAAGATCGAAAGGCAATGTACCAACTCTAGAGCGAACGGAAGGATCAATGCACGACTCTCCCTTTCTATCATTTACAAGGAAGAGGCACACTCATGCGCTGCGCTAGCGTCTTGTGGTTGTCCTCCAACTTGTGCTTTGGACAGCTTTTCATGCATTGCCATTTATTTTTCTTTAAAGTAAAAATGTCACCGATTTTTAGAAAATGCATATTCCTAAATAAAGATACTTATACCACTTCTAAGTTATAGTTATCAACTATAAGTTTATTTTCATTATGATCTTTCGTTATCATTGTGTGTGGATACGATTATTATTATTATTATTCTTAGGATGTATGTACTTTAGGGAAGATGTTGTAACCAACATATTTCAGCAACCTTTGTAACAACACACTATTCAGCTTCAACACTTGATCTAAGCAGTAGGTTGTCAATGTGAAGACCATGATACAAGACTATTGCCCAAGAACACACAAAATCCGGTAGACCAACATATATCTAGACATCGTAATGCTTATCTGAGTAGAGCAGTGGACGCGAGAAAGAGGGAGAGTGGAGAAGAAGACCAAGATCAAGGATGTCTTTGAGGATAGGGAAGATGTGTTTTGATGAGTATAAAATGAAGGGCGTGAGGATCGGGGTCATGCATGTGGAGACATTCACTACCCCTAGGAAATGCTCTGTGGCGCCCCGGAAACCCTTGTGGCGTTTTGCATTAGAGCCACCTCGCCGGTGGTAAGCCACCTCATGTGACCTTCGGTCGCGGTGGTAAGAAGAACCTTTACGACGGCGTTTACCCTAATCGCGGGGTAAGTCTTGCCAGCGTCTTTGTCGCCGGGAGTATCACGGGTCGTGATCATGGCGTTGGAAAACGCGAGGATACATATGAAAATTTACGCCGATGGTAATATTAACGGAAAAATAAAACTAAATTTCACAGGTACATACACCGAATTCATAGCATATACATAGAATATACAGGCAATTACCAGAATGACAGCAAAATAGACATCATTAGCAAGATACACATCATTAGAAAGTCCCGAAATGTCCATAACATGCATGCATGCATCAATAACACAAGTGTCGACCATATGGTTCAACCATCACGACTCGAAGTAGCACATATTACACAAATACATACAAGTCCAGTCGACGACCTAGCTAAACAACAATGACATAGTAAACTAGAGAGGCGGTAGCGGCAAGCATCATCACGATGAAAGGGGTCCTCCACATCTCCCTCCTCTGTCCCGCTCGAAAGTTGGCGTATCGAGTTTCCGCCTCCTCCAAAGTGGTGTACCCCTTGTAGCTGTTGCCGCTGAAACGGTGGACCTGCCTCCTACAGTCTTCCCAGTCCTCGTAGACTCCAGGAACCCTGCCGTGGTAGACGACATAGTACGTCATCTATGCAAACACACAACAAAGAAATGTAAGTTGTTAGTACATCCATAGAGAGAGATATAACATATAGGTGTGCAAAAGAACAAACATAAAAAATACTTATGTAATTTATGACTAACATTTGCAGGACACAAAAGTTTTTGACTCAAGTCTACTTCGGCGGGAAGGGACGGATGCCCTCGAGCGTGTTGAATGTTCTCTCGTCACATCCATCTTCTAATCGGCCTTGTATCTCGGAATTAGAAAGTGCGGAGGCATAGTTGAACAAGCCACCATTCATGATGACATCCCTCCAGAGTATTGTGCAAATGGTCCGCTGGATGGCACGGAAGTCGCCTCTCACGTTTTCATCGGTGGTGTCCGCCATGTTCACGAACTTCCCCTGCAGAGCAGATGGCAACAAGAGATCGTTCTGAGACCTTACAACCGCCCTCATCTGTAGGATGGCAAACCATGCCTCCATCCCATTGTCATCCGCCGATTGCTTTAGGCAGGGGAACTTGGTTATGTGGTTGCACACATGGCAACCCTTAACTTTCTTCTCATTCCTGATTTTAATTCTTGAATGACTTCAAAGTCCTTTCGAGGATATCCGATAAAAAACCGAGACATAAATTCAGGATACACTTGAGACGGACAAATGGTTGTTCGAGAGATAATTATTAGAAATACACAAATGACTTCAAAGTCCCTTCCGCTTGGTCCTTGTGACCCCACCGGTATCGTCGCGACTCCTTGTGTACGGAGGAACACTTGACCTAGGTAGCGTCGTCCTTCTTCTTCTTAGTGTGTAGGTTCTATCGTCTTCATCGGGTTCTTCCATCATTGGGTCTCCGACGAGGCCGTCGAAGTCTTGCTCGTCGGCCACTCCATCCATTCCGACGAGGGCCCTTTTTCCTCTCCTTACGACAACACGGCTGGGCCTTGACGGGTCAGTTATGAAGAAGCATTGCTCGACGTGCTTAGCCAATACCCAAGGCTCATTTTGCGCGGTGGGGTTCTTGGTCTTGGATTTGGGGGGCAGTCGCATGGTGGTGACATACGCATCTTCTTTTGTGACGTCCGTAGCCCATCTGACACGAAACATCGGTAGCTTCTCCCCGACGTAGTCGAGCTCCCAGATTTCCTCGATCCTTCCGTAGTACCTTTTCTTCTCTTCACCCGTGTACGATTCCATCGTCACACCCGAGTTCTGGTAGTCGCTTTTTTTGTCTCTCTCCTCTGTGGAGAATGTGTAACCGTTGATGTCGTACTTCTGATAAGTCATGAGGTTGGGGGCGGGCCCATAAGACAAGGCCAATATCATTTTGTCTACGTCGCTTGCCATTGGTGGGGGATTGGCATCAATCTGGTCTTTGAACCAGCTCGCGAAAGAGGAGTTATGCGCTCTAAATACCTCTTCTTCCGTCATCGGCTTGTCAGCCCTGCTCTTGATCATGTTTATGTGCTGATCCACCCAAGGCTCTACCTCGTTCATGTGCTGTAGTGCTACTAAGTGGGCCCTGTTAAAGTCTGTTCTCCTATCATCTTGATCGACGTCGAGTTCCCTCCTGCCAGCGTTGTGGCCTACTCCCTCGAATCTGCCGAGGTGCTTGTTGGCGGGCAATCCAACCGGACGTGGGTCGTCCTCGTTTAAATAATTCTTGCAGAAAGAGATGCACTCCTCGGTGAGAAAGCCCTGGACGATGCTTCCATCCGGATGTGCCCTGTTACGAACATATCCTTTGATGAAGCCGTTCATTCTTTCTAACGCCATCATGTTGTGAAGGAACGCGGGCCCAAGATCCTCGATATCGTCCACTATATGCACCAGCAGATGGACCATGATGTCAAAGAATGCGGGCGGGAAGTACATCTCCATCTCGCATAGGATGGTGACGATCTCTTCCTGCAGCCTCCCGAGTTTCTTGACGGTTATCGACTTTCGAGTGATGACGTCGAAGACGTTACATAGGTCAGTCAGCGTCGCACGAACGTGCGGTTCCATTATCCCTCGGATAGCAACCGGAAGTATCTGCGTCATCATGACATGACAGTC
This sequence comes from Lolium multiflorum, assembly GCA_030979885.1. Lineage (NCBI taxonomy): Eukaryota > Viridiplantae > Streptophyta > Magnoliopsida > Poales > Poaceae > Lolium > Lolium multiflorum. The sequence continues at coordinate 356,941,761 of CM061750.1, forward strand.
ATGAGACTTCATCCCGCTGAAGATTTTTTTCGTCGGGTCCAGCCATCTGCGTATCAGCCCCGCGTAGCCTAGAGGAAATTTGACTTCTAGTAGGCACTTGAAGAATTGTTCGAGCTCATCGGGATTTAGAGTGAAGCAGGAGGGGCGAGGAGTTTCGTGCTGCTTGGCCACCCTTTTGCGTTTGCGACCATCCGTCTCCTCCTCCTCGGTTTCCTGGTCAACCTGGGCGAAATGAAGCTCTTTTCTGATATCAAGGGCCATCAGGTCGTGTCTTGCTTTCGACCCGTCTTTGGTCCTCTCCGGCATGTTGAGCACAGTGCCAAGCAAGCTCTCGCACACGTTCTTCGTGATATGCATGACATCAAGGCTATGAGGCGTACCGAGGATCTTCCAGTACGGCAAGTCCCAAAACACGGACCTCCTTTTCCATACCCCCAAGAGCGGCCCGGGTTCCTTTTTCTTTCTCTTGTCTCCTTTCTTCCGCTTCTGGATCTTTATCTTACCCGCCGGAGGGCAGTCTTTCCAGTTTTTCAACAGAGTATCTATCTCTTCGCCGCTTCGCCTAGGTGGAGGTCCCTCGACCTCATCCTTCCCATTGAACAGGTCTCCACGCTTCCTCCACGGGTCATTCTTGGGAAGCCACATTCGATGCCTCATGTAGACGGTTTTTGAAGACCCGGGATCCTTACCCAGCTGTAAAAATGGCGTCTTTTCCATGCACCTCACACATGCCTTGTGTCCGTGGCACACCTGGCACGCGATATATCCGTATCCAAGATAGTCCTGCACCGTCGTCAACAGTGCGGCTTTCATACGAAAAGTTTCTTGTCCGTAGGCGTCCCAAGTTTCTGTCCCTTCCTCCCACAGAGTGACTAGCTCCTCCTTCAATAGCTCCAGATACAGGTTGATATCGCTCCCTGGCTGCGTCGGCCCTTGGATTAGCATACTCATGTGTATGTACTTCTTCTTCAGGCATAGCCATGGAGGGAGGTTGTACATCCATACAAACACGGGCCAGGTGCTGTGCTTGCTGCTTTGGTTCCCAAACGGATTGAGTCCGTCGGTGCTCGCACCCAACCTGATGTTCCTTGGTTCTTTCCCGAATTCTTCGTAATACTCATCGTCTAATGTTTTCCACTGGCTTGCATCCGAAGGGTGTGTTAGCACTGGGTTTTCAACCCGTTCTACATCACGCATCACCGCCTCCTTTCTTTCCGCGTGCCAGCGCATGAGCTTTGCTTCCTTGGGGTCCACGAAGTACCGCTGCAGACGGGGCGTGAGCGGGAAGTACCACACAACTTTTCGAGGAGATTTTCTTGTCCCTCTCTTGTATCGAGATTCGCCACACTGTGGGCATGTATCGAGATTGGCATGCTCGTTCCGATATATTACGCAGTCACTGATGCATGCGTGGTATTTCTGGTGCGGTAAATCGAGAGGGCACACGATTTTCTTGGCCTCCTGTAGGCTACCGGCACACGTGTTATCTTTAGGAAAGTGGATCTTCAAGTATCCGAAGAGTTCGTCCACGCTTGTGTCCGTCCATTTGTGCTTTGCCTTCATCTCCATAATATCGAGAGCGTATCTCAGACGGCTCTCCTCCGTCCCACGAGCTGCATCGTACAACGGAGTTCTCGAGTCTACCTCGAGTTGATCTAGCTTAGCCTTCCGTCTACCAGCGATTTTGGGGTCGGTCGATGTGTTGCTGAGAAGAAGTTCTTGAACATGACGGTCCTGCACGGCCGCGGTTAGCGGGGTATTTCTACTCATGTCCTCGTCGGCCGCATGCTCTTCCCGGCCTTCTTGATCACCATCAACGTGTGCGCCATCCTCTTCAACCTCGTCTCCATTGTCGTGTGGGGCATCCTCTCCATCACCTTCGTTATCATCATCTCCACCATCATCATCTCCATCACCATCGATATCATCATCTCCATCATCACTCATCCACTGAGTATGCCCCTCCATGAAACTATACCTGAGCAGGTGTTGATTCACTATGCCTGAGAAGGGGTCAAACAACGATCCTAGCTTGCATCTTCGACAAGGACACATGATATCCTTTCGCTTTTTTCGATACATGTCGGCCGTCGCGCGTTCCACGTATCTATCCACGACGCTTTCCCTCATCGCGATGACCATCGCCGCCTACAAGACAAGATAATTGATTACACCGCCGTCTCGGTTTTCACGGAAAAAATTCGGCATGACCTTTGCTAAATATTGTCATGCTGGAGTTCCAAAATTCGCCGGAACGGAAGTTAATCAACATTCCGGCAAAACATTGGCAACTCAATGTTCCTGCACACGTCAACAAATGCAAAACAATGCATTTACATATATGGAACCGCATCTTTTGCCATCACTAGTGACATAACCGTGAATTTTCACCAACTCATGAACATTCCACTCATTAGCTATATACCTATTAGTTGACGCGACGTCCAAAAGCACCGGAGAGACGCCACACGTCGACTTTTATGCTCGAGAGATCTAGAGATCTAGAAATAGCTAGATCTAGTGGAAAAGGTGGTGGGAGGAGATAGATCTAGATCTAGATCATGCAAATCATGCTAGAGGGGCTAGGTAGTGCATGATTTGCTCAAATACATCATATTTTGTTGGTTGAAATAGCTAAAATGGGTGGGGGAATGAGATAACAAGTGCTTGGGTTGATTTTCCATCACATATGAGTGAGTGAGGGTGGTGGTAGGTGGCTGGTCGGGCTAGCTAATTAAATGGCCAAGCCCAGGTTACCGCCGGCGCCAACATGCGCGTTTGCCAGCGGTAGGGCCCATTACCGCCGGCACCTACGGCCCACAAACGCCGGCGGTAAGTGCAGGATGGGTGGCCCACCCAGCCACTTGTTACCCCCGGCATTTACGTTCTCGGGTTCGCGGCGGGCCTGACCCTTGAGCGGTTTGGGCATGAAAGCAGCGGCGGTAGACTGGCGGGTGCCCAGCAGAGCCACCCATTACCGACATTTCCATTTCGCGTTACCGCGGCGGCAAAGCCCTCACCTAGCGCCTTGCGTTCAGCTGCACTTGGCGGTAGGGTTGGAAGTACACTGCAGAAAGTCTTACCGCCGACATTTTCAAACCGTACTCGCCGGCGGTAAGGAGTGCTGCTATAAGGCTTTCTCTAGTAGTGATTTGTTGAACGACATAAGAAATCTTGGGATGAGTGATTGAGAGAACGGGCGGTGCTACAACAATAAAAATGGCTTTGATATCATTATAGTTTACGTAAAACACGGGTAGCTTAATGCCTACCGTGCATCTGTCACTTCCACTAGCGGAGAAAAAATAGTATTTCGCTCACCTAAACACTGAAATTTTATCTTTTCCCCCTCCTCCACTTTTCGTGACAGTTCTGCCACTGCCCGTATCTATGTAGCCGAGTTACATTGAATTACAAGCAAACTTGAGATACAAGTCAATCTAGAAGATTCAACAATAAGTGCTAAACTAACACCGAAATATCTGTCATGGTCAGTAAAGAAGTCTGTCTAACATCCGCAGTTAAACAAGTGAAGAACGGACCCCCTGCGTCAATGAGGTTAACCGATAACGCGAATGATACGATAGTAATATCTGGTGCTCGGTTTACTACGAAGACAGAACGATAGTAGCATCGTTCATTGTCCTGAAAAATGTAGCAAGCTGCGGCGCGATGCTGCTACAGTCGTCTCCGTTAAACAAGACGTATGAAGAACAGTTGTGTTCAGGTAGGTCAAGATCAAATGTAATGCCATACTGAGATGCATAAAGATGAGTGGAGTGGCGCAATTTTTCTGCCAGCGCCGTCTTTAGTCCTACGAGTACATAACAAGTCTTTCAGAAGGTGGTTAGCAAACTGTGGGTTTACCTCTGCTGACAGATTGATCTCTAATCTAGTGCGCGCACAAGATTTAAAATCTTCATCGAGACTCGGAACAGCACCGTACGTGTAATTAAAGCGTCTTGAATTCACATCAAGTGCATGCAGGACATACCACCCACGGATTACATTTACTACGTGTGGGGCGCAATCAGTCAATTATTAGTCGTTCGAGTTACAACGGGAACGTTTAGCTGGGGCGCTAGGCTTAAATTTCTTGCCGTTATTCTCGTTTCCGTCCCGAGAACTTGCGCTGGATGCTCGACAAAGTTAAACGCATGCATGGGCGCTTGTGTACCAAGTCGTCTCTTTTTCTCACTCGGCAAGCGCCTGAACTTTGCGCCAGCGATGTAAACATGGACGCTAACACAGACGTAGCTAGTTGAATCGTGGTCCTTTTGCCCCAGCATTGTACACAACCACATGCCTAATACGCACTGACATTCGCTCAAATGTTGGAGTACTCCTGACAAACAATACGCGAGTGGAGATTTGGAGTCTGTTGTGCTAAATCTAATATAGATATTCTCATCTTAACCTAGCAGTCAACTATTTATTGTTTGTTGATGGATCAAGCCATCTCGACATTGACATAGGCATCCCAAATGGGCCTGCCGAAGATAGTACCAGAGTTTCTTGAGGCCAATACCTAGAAGAATAAGAAGATTGAGTAGCCCAAGATATATTAAGGAAAGTTAGAATTGTAATAGGAAGTGTTATTTGTAAATTTGGGCGGGATGAAGTTAAGCTTAGTCCCGGGATACATAACAGCAAAAGCAGGAAATCCTCGGCTCCACACTCCTATATAAAAGAGGGAGTCGAGAGACGAAAAAGGCTGTCGAATCATTATTACAAACTCTAGTTCATGTCATTAATTACTTTTAATTTGGGAAACCTTGGAATCTACTTGCCCTCTACTTTCAACTAAACCCTAGCCTATAATCCATAGGCATTGACAAAGTCGATACCTTGTCAATTGGTACTTAAATGCAGCAGAACTAGAAGGCGTAAGTCCCAAATCTCGATATACGTTCAAAGATCTTCAACATCATCAACATAAGCAACACAATGGATAAGTATGAATCGGCTCTTGGTCTTCATCGATTTTGTTCTCACCACCACTCCGTTTGGATCGCTTAATAAATGCTGGCCGAACCTGTCAGAATGGCGTTGGAAGGTTCGCTTTGGCGATCGAAAGAAGGATAAATGTCGTCGAAATTCCGATCTACGTCAGGATCATGTTGATCGTTAGATTTTACAAGCTATACATCAGCCAAGCGAGTGGAAGAAGAAGAAACATCGCCGACCACGCTAAATGACACGAGACAAGAAAGCTTCGCCAAGATCTTCAACGACATGTCGTTTGAGTCATCGCGGACTCATATATGGCGATGGCTCAAGTGATAATACGGCGATTCGACTTCATCGACGGATGTCTATCCACGAGTTGGGCAGGTCTTCATCCAATCTCATTGATAATGTCACCAAACCCAACATAGATCTGAGTACAAAGTATCATCAGATTTACGCCATGACCAAGAGGAAACATCCGAGGCTTTCGACGATTTGGGAAATCGCCATTCGATCCCTCCAATCTCTGCACGACAAGGCACGGGCAACAAATACGTCAGGACCAGGCCATGAGACGATTCCAACTTTCACAAGCGGCATGGGGCGAGGCCACTACTGAAACTATGAACGGTGCCGAACCAATAGCTACTGCAGCCACACAGTGCAAGCATATCAATATAGGCTGTGCAGGCACCGCAGTGGAAAAACGGGCAGTCGAGTTAAGCAGAGAATAAGGAAGGCGACTCTGCATCTTGACGAAGAAGAAGCGGTCTAAGTCAACAATCTAGAACCGGGTGATAGCCACGGGAGGCTGGAGCAGGAGGAAGATCAGGTTACAACTTTATACCCGAGCAAGTGAAAGAGAGCACTTGGTTCAAAATCTCGACATGTCCTTTATGTCGATAGATACAAGAGAGGGAACATTATCCCTAAGACACCGGAGGCTGGGTATATGGCGACACAAGCTTTTATCCTTGCATCTAAACCACCTCCGAGGTGATCCAAGGGAAACATTATACAATATGGCGATAGCAGGAGTTGGTTGGGGACAACGTTTGTATCAACGCCTCCCGAAGGAATGGCAAGACAAAGTAGTCACTGACTGCCGGCGACAACGGCGAAGGCTTTGAAGGAACCAAGTGGGCGAGAGACACAGACACAAACAAAGAAGATCAAACGGAGCGGCAAGCGAAGGATCATCGCGTCTCCGAACACGGTAAGATATGTGCGGCTTGCCATGCTTCACGAGGAGAGTCCGAAAAACTCGAGTCGATTCAAGTTACCCGACAACTTCAAGAAGTTCGACGGCCTTCAAGATCCAGAGAGGATTGGCTAGTTGATTATCTCGAGACAGTGAAGCTCCGGGAGGAACCAGGGCAACAGCTATGCAAAGCATTCAGGTGCATTTGAGTGGAGCCGCACGATCGTGGATAAAGAAACTCACTCCAGGATCTATCGACAGCTGGGAAAGTTTCGAGGACGTGTTCGTCAAGAACTTCAGATCCACGTGCAAAAAACCTGCGTCGTTAGAGGAGTTGAGAGCATGTCGACAAAAGCCAGATGAGCCAATGAGAAAATATATCCAAAGGTGGAATATCATCAAAAACTCGGCAGAAAATATATCTGACGAGAGAGCGATAGATGCGTTTGTCGCAGGGATCAGGCGTGGAGATTTTGTCGAGGATTTGGGAAGGACCAATCCAAGGACAGTATCCGTTAATGGAGATAGCAAACAAATGGGCAGATGGAGAAGATGCTGTCCACAACAAACGACACAGGTCACCGGAGGAGGACCGTGGTCGAAATTATCAACGAGGCGACGATTTCCACGACGATTACCCGAATTATGATGCTCAGGGCAAATTTCGAGCGGAGTTTTCGAGCAAACACGGGAGAAACAACGAGAGATGATTATCGGAGAAGCCGGTGAACAGCGAGGGTGATAATGAGGATGATTCTGCAACAACCGAGCCAAATATGGGCCTAGGTTCCAAGGCCTTTAGGTGTCCACTGAAGATGATGAACGAGACGTGTCGGATGCACTTTTCCTCGGCGACATGATGCAAAAAGGCAGGTGGCAGGGAGCACTCGAAAGGCGCTCCCGGGGGTACCGGGCAATGGTAGATATACGAGCACGCTACAGCGCGGGCAGCACGAGAGAAATCCTCGAGAACCAGGGCGAGATTCACACACCACCACCTCGCGGGTGCAGGGCATGACAATCGACACTGACTGAATAGCAGCGACACCCCACCACCACCTTATATTGATCCCAACTCTCACGGGAAGCGGTGTCGATGATTGAAGGCAAGGCCGTCCGTGAAACTGAAGAGAAAGTAATCACGACAAGTGTTTATGGCAGAAAAAATGCCTCCTCCAACAGAGTATCTAAATTGGTCGGGGCAAGACATTGGCTTCACAATAAGCAGTCATCACAACAGTTCCTCGACAGTGATCGGCACTTATTCTACCCGGCGATTATTGCGAGTTTGATGTCTCTCGGGTGTTCATAGACGGCGGCAGCAACTTAAACCTCATGTATGCAGACGACATTGAGGAAGATGAACATATCATGCTGTAAACTGGAAAGCCAACGGAACTGAGGTTCCACGGTATCACACCGGAGAAGCCAAATTATCCATTGGGGAAAATTAATCTCGACGTTCAGTTTGGAACCCGAGAGAATTATATCGAGAGGCTGGAATTTGAAGTCGTAGATTTTCCGTCACAATACCACGCTTTGTTGGACGACCCGCATATGCTAGATTCATGGCGGTGCCACTACTTACATGCAATATGGAGGTGCACAGACCAAGGGACCAATCTGATCAAAAGGAAGCTTCGTTTTAACGGATAAATACGATACTCGCCCTAAATTTGTCCAGAAACTCGGTATGCAAGCTGAAGGTATTTGGCGTCAAAAGTATGACGACTACGACGTGCGCAGGATGTTGGAGGCAAATAAAGACTCAACCTTCAATACCGAGAAAAATTCAAAAGAGGTGAGATTCACCCAACAGACCCGAAAAAGACGACGTCCATTGCAACAAATATGGATGTCGCATAGGAAAGCGCGCAGTTCCTCCGTGAGAACTGGAAAATCTTCGCATGGTGTCCAGGTGACATGCAGTACCCAGGGAACTTGCCGAGCATCACCTCAACTTAGATCCTCTCGCACGAGACCAATCAAACAACCCTTGCGGCGTTTTTCGGAACCAAACACAAAGCTATGCTATCAGAAATAAATCGACTCAAAGATGTTGGTTTTATCAAAGAGATATCTGAGAAACCACATGGGTAGCTAACTTAGGTGATAGTCTTGCAGAAGAAACACACGGCAGTCATGCATGTGCGTCGGCTGCGTGTCTCAATAAAACATTGTCAAAGGATCCTTTCCCCTCCCGGATCGATCAAATTATCGATTCCACGGCTGAATATGACGTCTTTCCTTCTGGACGCATATGCAGTTATAACAGATCATATTGAAAAAGAAGATGAGAAGTAAAGACCCGCATTTATTACATATGCGCGTGTTTGCCTACGAACAATGCCCTTTGGTCTAAAAAATGCGGGAGCAACATATCAGAGGATGATGCAGAAGTGTTTGGCAACACAGATTGGGAAAAACGTGCAAGTATACATTGATGATGTCGTCATAACGTCAAAAAAGGGGGCAACACTAATCGAGGATCTCAAGGAAACTTTTGACAACCTCGACAAATTCTGCCTCAAACTGAACCCGACGAAGTGTTCTTTTGGCGTCCCAGCAGGAGAACTTCTGGGGTTTCTAGTTTCAGCAAGAGGGATTGAAGCAAATCCCGACAAAATACAAGCTATAGTAACAATGAGGAAGCCAACAAAGTTGAAAGAGATACAGCAGCTGGCGAGTCGCAGCATTGAGCAGATTCGTCGCCGGCTAGGAAAAAGCGTTGTTTTTACGCTTTGATAAAAACAGAGATAAATTCAATGGAACGAAGAGGCCGATAGAGCTTTCGAGGATTTAAAGGCGCAAAATTTCGACACCACCAATTACAGGTGGCCTTAAAGAAAAGAACCTCTCTGTTTGTATATTGCGGCCCACCTCAAGTAGTTAGCACGGTGCTGGTTGTCGAAAGGAAAGAAGAAGGAAAAAATCCATGAAGTGCGAGCCGATATACTTCGTGGCGAAGTTACATGCATACTCAAAACAAGGCCGCCCTCGGTACCAAAGCTAGCATATGGGTGTTCACAACGACAGTGCATACTATTTTTGCACCCCAGCATCCGATCATAGTGGTCAATGAAGCTCCCTTATCAAATATACTAAACAACCCCGAAGCTACGGGTCGTGTCTCCTTTGGGGAATAGAACTTTCCCTCGGGACATCACATATGAAAAGAAAAAGCAATCCAAGTCGCAGAAGTTACGCCGGACTTCATCGCGAAAGGAGTGGATGGGCTGCCAAAACACGGACCCAGACTTATGAAAGAACATGAGACCATGAACTTTGATGGGTCCAAGAGACTAGAAGGAGCTGGCGCAGGAGTATCACCTGAAGGCGACAAGTTAAAATATGTCCTTCGGATGACGTTCCCTAACGCATCCAATAACGAAAATATGAAGCTCTCATACACAGGATGAAGATGGCGAAAGCATGTGGCGCTACTCGCCTCAAAATCTTTGGCCGACTCACAATTGGTGGCTATTGAAGTTATGAACCAATGTGATGTACGGTCAATGATAGCATGATGGCATACAAGGAGGTGTACAATGAGCGAGAAGTTGTTCGATGGATGCGAAGTAAATCATATTCGCCGATGGAGAACAACGAAAGCGAGCACGACGTTCTTGCAAACATCGAATTACCAATACCTTTACGATTCCTTAGTGTATTACGGGAAGAGATAAACAGAGAGATCTAAATCGATAAATCGAAAGAAGGAGAAGAAACCTAAAGGGAGCTGCAAGGAAGAGCAAGAAAAAGAAGATCGGACACGATCATATTAATCTGAATGCCATGGATCTGACCGTACATATCATACATCACCGAAGGAAATACCGATGATCCGATTGAGACAGAGCGAGTAATTCGACGCTCCAAAGCTTTCACGGTGATTAAGCGACTTGTACAAGCGGAGTATTTCGGCGTCTGCAAAAGGTGTGTCACACCGAAGAAGGAAGAATAATTCTAAAGGATGTACCTGAGAAGGAATATGTGGCCTGCGCCAAGTGATCGAGCTATTGCGACCAAGGTATTTAGAACGGGTTCTACTGGTTGGCGACAATCGAGGGCGCCAAATGAAAGCAGAACTTGCGGCGTGTCAAGGTGCCATAAAACCTCACTCATCGTGAGAACTAACACCAATACCATTATCGTGGCCCTTTGCCCAATGGGGACTACATGGTTGGCAAGTTACACAAATCGTCGCCAGGAGGAAAGGAATACATGCTAATGCATTGTCGATAAATTTATCAAAGTGGATAGAAGCGAAGCGCGATAAATTCACAGGCAGACATCTGCGGTAAAATTCGCAAAGCCTCGTCTTCGGGTTGGAGTGCCCCACGGCGTAAATCACCGAACGTCGCGATAACACATCCAACGAATTCAAAGATTATTGCAAAGAAGTGGGTATCATGCACTTTGCGTCAGTTGCACATCCTCAAACCAATGGGCAAGTCGAAAGCCAATGGCATCGTTGCAATGGCATCAGAAATGCACCGGTAGGACCCTTTGGAAAAATTTCGGCATGCCTGGCGAGAGAACTACCAAGTGTGTTGTGGAGCATCCGAACAACACCAAATCTGGCGACCTGAGGAGACCACGGACACTACGGTCCATGGGCGGAAGCGTCTGCCAATAGAAATACAACTGCACGACTCCCCAGATCACGAATATAATGAAGAAACTTCTAAGGCGACATTTGAAGATGATGTCTGAGCGCGCACGACAGTCGGATGAAGTACTATCAAGGAGTAACAAATACCAGCGAGGACTTGAAGAACTACCACGTTCGGCGTTGCGGCGAGATCTTTCCGGTGGAGACCTAGTTCTTGACTCAACAAAAAAAGTCATGAAAAACTCCTCGAGTCACCATGGCTTGGCCCCTACATTGTCACGAAGTAATCGGAGGAGGCATACGGGGATAAAGGACAGAAGCGGGGTGGAGGGCAAACCCACAGGCGTGGCGCCTTTCAGCGGCCGGTTCAACATACCCTGGAAACAAATATAGTCCATGTAAAACTTCAAATGTCTTGAAACGCCGCGGAGATTTTCGGAGCCTCTTTTCCTTTTTCGGGAGCAGTGGGCAGGAAGGTTTTTAATGGTGACTCGCGGTGCTGCAATAAAGATAGTATCAATCTAACTTTTCTCCATCGACACGCTCAAAGTCTCATACGACGAATTCCAATATAGTCCCTCGGCAACCTCTTGGTATTAAAATACCTCGTGAGTCAATAAAAATACAAAATAGTACTTAACAAAAAAGCTCGGGGGCTGATACTCGCCAAACAACATATTGAATAAATGCTTTGGTTCAAAACCTCGCATTATACAAACACAGCGAGCCACCACAACACTCGGGGGCTAGACAAATATAGAAATATGATGATTGTTTCACAATATAATCACAATCATGGGTTACAAAGAAGAAGTTATCTACCCGAGGAAAATAATCAGTCATGATTCAATATATCATCAAGGGTAATTCTATTTTCTTCAGGAGCAGCGCCAAGAAAATCAGCATAATGACCATCTGCAAAAAAGTCGGCATCCATCCGAAGAAGGTCTTCAATCATTTCTTCAGCTATAGGCGAAACCTTCGTGTTAATTCGGTCGATACCAATTCTTCGCTTTACCTTCTCATGAACCTTCGCAACAACCGGTCAGGTCAAGCTTGAGTAGCAAATCTGAAGCATGATGCAGGGCAAATACGCGCCCATTTCTGGATTTAACGCTCGACAAAATCATGGATCACAATGGGCATCATGAATTTCTCCATTAACTCGGGAAGAAATTTTTAGTTGACGTTAAGGAAATATGGGTTGTAAACCATAAGCAGGTCTTGGTACAAAAAGTGAGGAAGTCGCGAGGTTTGAGGAGGCGCGATCACAATCGACAATCGGCGAGTCCTCTCACAGGGTAGCCCAAAGCAGAACCATGGTCAAGGAAAGGGTTAACGGCAGCATCAAGAACCGAGCCTATTAGGCAACAAGGCAAGAAACTTGGAAGAAAGCACAGCAAAATAAAGAGGAGGCATCATGAGGTTGGAGATACATACCTAACATATCTGTGCTAGCTTCCAACATTAGCTCGAGCATGCTATTTTCTCGGGTAGTGGCTCCCTTTGCTTCCAATACAGCAGTATCCTTGGCAGCCACAGCTTCTTTGGCTTGTTGGAGAGCAAGTTTTTCTTGTTCAGATGCTTTTCGAGACTGTTCCATCATTGCGAGAGTTTGCTTCTTCATGGATTGAAGTTGCTGTCGAAGTTCTTGCAAATCTTCTGACGAATGTTTGCTTGAAGAACCTTCGAGAGGGTTATCAGCGATTGGCATTTTCTTCGAGAAGGAAGAAGCGGGAGAAGCATCGGCAGAGCAAGGATTGGTCGAATAGTTGTCAAATATTAACTGGAAAAGAAAGCGCCAGGATCAATGATAGTGCCAGAGGAAATTTCATTAATTTCTAGAAACATTTACATAGGCATTACAAAAGAAGTTTCTCCTAATTGTCGCCACAGCTAAATTGGCGACAAGGGCAAAAGAAACAGAGAAAGAAAAACAAAGAGGCATGCAACTAGACCTCCGGCCTTGATGAGCTAGGAGTTGAAGCTGGTTTGATCCCGAGATAGGCCAAGATTTTCTTCGTGTTGGGCTTGGCTGCCTTAATCAGCGACCTCCATCTTGATTGCTCTATCTGATCGGTGTCGCCAACTTTCATCCAATCAACAGTCTGTTGGCTGTCAGCAACCAGGGCAACAGTGCTTTCGACAGCAATCTTCATATTTTCCTGACGCATCTTCAGTCCAAGGTCCTCTGATGAATTGAAAGCTCTTAGCCAAGGTAAGAAAGTGGGGCTCTTCTTTCGGGAAGAAGTAGGGAACAACCGACCGGTCCACTAGCATTACGCCCGCCTTCACGAATTCGGCTCATGAAGCTCAAGATAAGAGAAAGTGCGTCAGGAGAGGATCATTGTCGGGATTCTCCAGGTCAAACTCTTGGTTTGTTTGGTCTGCCACATGAAACAAAACGTTGGTCAAAAACAAGAAGGGTAGCACAAAAATAGAAGAAATCAATAATATTACTTTGAGTGCGTCGACTTTGTGATTTGAGGCAGCTTGAGGATTCCACTATCCACGATCAACTGTCTGGCTTTGTGCTCATTTAAAACGTTTGACATCCTCAAGTCTCATGCATTTCTCGACACTGCGGCCTTTGCTTTAAACCCCGGTCAGCCTCGGCTTTGCTAGCAACAAGTTCGGCTTTCTTGCGGGCCGCTTCACTTTGCTCTAGTTTCTGAGCAAGTGCGTCGGCACGCTTGTTGGCCTCTGCAAGTTTCTCTGTCGAAATAAAAAAGAAAAACAAGAAAGGTCAAAAAAGTTGCGACAAATGACAGGAGCAAGAAGTCAAAAACAACGACAGCAAAAAAGTTATTACCTTCAGCTCTGTTGGCATACTCACGGTACCCAATGAATTGGGATCCGATGCGAATAAGCTCTTTGATCATGGGCTGTCAAAGAAGAACAAAGAAAGAGAAATATCGGTATGAAAAACGAGTGAAGGCGTGAAAAAGCAAAATAGAGGAAATATAGATATCGACAAACTTACATCATCCAAGAGCAGGGTCGAAGAGCTGCCCAATTGAGGGGCAGGTTCAAGAATTGTTTCAATCCTTGTCCTTTTTGGTGAAGGAGGGGCTTGCTGGTGGAGTTGTGGTGACGACGTTTTGTTGAGGAGGCGAGGATTCTTCTCCTTCAACTAGCGTGTCTGAGGCAAGTACAGTATGTGACGTGCTTGTTCGAGGAGCCACGTCAACAGTTGGTACTTCTTCCTCGTCATCACTGTTGATTAAAAATCGACAGCATAAAAAGCAAGACAAGATAAACATTTCGAGTACAGAAATAAGGAGAAATAAAAATGACTTACGAGCTGACGAGGGATTCAAGATAAGGATCGTAAGCTGCCTTCTGACGTGAAGGATCAACTTCTTCGGCTTTGGAAGTGCCGGAATCTTCGACATCATTCCTTTTCCTTTTGCCTTTCGGGGAGACAGCGGGAGGAGGAGATTGTGCCGATAAAGTATCTTCGGAATACCCGCAGATTTTCGAGAATCCACGGGTTCGTTCACAAAAGATGGAGCTTCCTGATTGTCATCCGTGACAATGGCCCTTTCTTCGACTTCTCCATCCTCAGGAAGAGGAGGAAGGGAAGCCATAGTAGGATGGTTCTGCAAGAAAATAGCGACAAAAGAAAAATTAGAGAGATATCAATACAATGAGATGCAGGGAAAGTTCGGAACAAGACAGAAACTCGAGAAGACAAAATACCTCGGGGAGAGGATTGGCGGAGCTGTATGGTTCCACGCGACAAGAGGAGGGAATAGGATCCTTCTTGGCCAGGCGGGAAACTCTTCGAATCAATTTCTCCAAGTCCTTTGCAGAAAGATCACTGGAGATTCTTGGCGTCGTTTTTCACGAGAATACGTCGAGGGGATTTTGGAGCTGAAGAGGCTATAATCTAAGGAGAAGTGAAGCAGTGATTTGAACGCACCGGATAGTTCTTTGCCTCGAGTGTTTTGAAGCTGATGAATACGAGACATAAGAGCTTCTGTCGCCTTTCTCTCTTCTCAGGAGCTTCAGCGTCAGAGAGCAGCGGCGCTGAATTTTAGCACTTCCGTCGAAAGGGGCTATGTTGTGCTCAACAGAATTGGCACTTTCTTCGTGTATGTAGAGCCACCTTTTGCGCCACCCTTGGACAGAATCAGGAAATTTGACGTCGAAGTAATCAACGTCAGTTCGGACACAGATAACAACGCCGCCTATGTTATAAGTGGCGTTGTGGGAGCCATTGCGGCGGAGGCAGCAGAAAATGCGTTTCCACAGAGCCCAATTAGGAGGGATTCCGAGGAAGCATTCGCAAAGTGTGATAAAAATGGAAATGTGAAGGATGGAATTGGGGGTCAACTGGTGCAGTTGAATCCCATAAACGAAAAGAAGGCCGCGGAGGAAATCGTGAATTGGGGCCGAAAGGCCGCGGATGAGGTGATCAACAAAACTAACCCGATACTCCATTGGAGGGTTGGGGTAACTCTTGACTGGGAAGCGGATAGGCGTCTTCCTTCTTCATCGAGTCAAACCTCTTCGGCGTGTTGGCCGTCTGGATTTGGAGATTTTAGATCTCTCCCACTCAAAAGATGTGGGGTGGCCATCTTGGACTGCAGGTCTTGTGTGGAAGTGATCGCGTCTTGATGGCATCAATAGCAATGGAAAAGCAATGTTCGTGAATGCGGAAGGTCGGCGAAGGCTGGGCGCGAGAGGATTTTGCAAAAGGCAGATGTGCGGCGCAAGCGAAGGGTGAACGGAGGTTGAAGAAGGTTTATATGGAGATCGGTTAGGCAGTGTGCCGTTGGATGAAGAAATCGTGTGGTGAAAAAAGATCTTCTAGATACAAAAGGGTAAAGGTATTTTCTTGAGATAGGCGTTAAATGCGTGCGCCGGGAAAAGCGGAGAGGACGATGTGTCCCAGCCTGCAGCGTGTCAGCATGGTGGAAGCAATGGACCCACAAGGCAGAAAAATCACGACTATTCACGAAATAAAGTAAAGCATGTCGACAAGAAAAATAAAAAGAAGATTGGCGACAGAGGAGCTATCAAATGCCAGAGACGCTGATCAAATACAAGTTTTGCCCAAATATGGGGACTACTCTCATCCCGGGAGGCGCTCTTCGCGCGCACCCCGAGAGATGAAGATCATATTGAAATAATGACAATATAAGCGACAGGTGGACTAGAATGTTGGGCCTGACAAGCACAGTTCTTTTGGCTGTAGCCGCGGGAATTTCTACTCCCATGGGGCAGCTGTTCGCGTGCGGGTGAGATTAAAAGAAAAAAAGATAGAAAAGCAAAGAGAGTATATTTGAGTTTTAGTGCTCTACATATACTCCATCGGAAAGCGCAATATAAGTCATACTTCGGCTACGATAAATATATCATTCCAACAGCGGAAGAAAAGCACTTCGACAATATATTCTCAAAGAACACCAAAGTTGCGATCAATTCTGAATCGCCAAATTTGCGAGTAAGACCCCAGATCCGTTAAACTGAAACAGCAGCATGCGCCGAACTTCTGCGCTCACCGCTACTTTTATCGTATCAGAGATCTGAAAAATCTAACGGGCCGGATTAGGTACTCGATAAATTTGACTGGGACTCGACAGAATGATAAGACCTTAAGCGGCATGTCGAATTATGCCAGTATCCCGAGATCATGTCCAGGGGCGTGATCTTGAAGTAGGTTTTGCGGATTGCCACTAGAGCAGTTAACTGAAATTACTGCACGATCAATCAGATGAACATAGCCCCAGTGCAGTATCCCTGCACAATATAGAATTTTATGTGAAGAAGTATAAATGAAAGCTCTCGAATAAAAATAAACAGTCGAGATTTTCCCTGACTCTACGATTCAAGCAAAATCTCGGGGGCTACTGACATAGGCATCCCAAATGGGCCTGCCGAAGATATACCCGGGGTTTACTGAAGGCCCAATACTCGAAGAATAAGAAGACTTTGGGAGCCCAAGATATATTAAGGAAAGTTAGAATTGTAATAGGAAGTGTTATTTGTAAATTTGGCGGGATGAGTTAGAAACCGTCCTCGTAACTTAACCTGGCAAATCCCTCGGCTCCACCTCCCCTATATAAGGGAGTCGAGGAATGATCATCGAATCATTGTTACAAACCCTAGTTCTCATAATCGTCGAGTACTTTTTGGCTTCGGTTGAAACCTTCGAGATCTACTTGCCCTCTACTTTTCTTGCTCGCTTCTTCTAATCCATAGGCATTGACGTCCGATACCTTGTCAAGTAGTGCTCAACTCACTGAAATAAGCTTCTCGGTCGGGCCGGGTTAGCAAACCAGGCTCGAAGTTCTAACTCACCTGAGCTGAGCTCATCCCGCAATACTGCCTTAGCCGGATCACGGGCCCCATCTCACCTCTTTCTTCCTATTTCCCCATCCCATGCCTCTTCCCGTCGGCGTCCCAACTCGGTGCCTGACACTCACTCCCGCCGGTGCTAGCACCCTCTGCGCCCCCGGCCTCGCTCCCCGTGGCGCATGTGCCATCCCATCCCACGACGGGCGGGGAAGCAGCTCGCGCGCGGAGAATCTCAGCCCGGAGCTCCTCCGCCTTGTCATTTTGCCTCGCACGCCTCGGCAATCTTGCAGGCACCAAACAACATTTCGACTTAGAATCTCTATTTGAACGTAGACTACCAAACAACGCACAAAGCTCAACCTAACAGCTAAGGTCAACATGTGTTGAGGTGAAAGCATGTTCTGGTGACCCGACCTGCAAACACACTATTGGTGCACACGTGTGCGCAGAGTGATTTGTTTTATTTTAAATAGAAATCATATTTTGAATTTTTTAAAACAGATATTTGCAATGATGTATCTCCTGAACGCATAAAATATCAATTTCATACTTTGCATTCTAAGCTAAAAAATGATAAAAAGTGTAGATTTAGGTAGTACATTCAAATCTGCAAAACATATCAAAATTTTTCATTCCCTGTCTAGCCCATAATAATAAAAAATGGGTTTGAGATTTTGCATGATTGTGTGATATATATTTGAAAAATTCAGCATTATTTTCAGGTTTCCTTCAAACTTTTAAAGATGCCTTTGATTTTTTTAAAAAAATAATGGAAGGCGCCGGTGCTGAGGAGTCAAAAACCTTACATATACAAAATATACACCGCCAAACTAACTGTATCTAAGAAGTATACAGTAATAATATGTGACAAAATGCCATGCCTTATTGGTTTGACTTGACGAGGTGTACTCTCACGTGTCACGTGTTAGAAAGAGGCTGGTTGCGCCTTTGCTTTTGCACATGAATTATGTTAGCTTGAAGGTTAAGTCGAGCAGAAGGATTCCCTAAATACATCTTTAACTTTTTATTCTTCGCATTTCTATCTTTGGCGCACATGGAACGCCGGAAGATACACCTTTTCCATATGTTAGAATGATAGATCAATATCATGATATTTTAATTTCTTGAATAAAAAAACTGATGTTATTGAGCAAGGTTCTTGAGAAAGACCCAATACAAACAAAAATTACAACAAGATCCTCCTAGATCTGGCGTCGTGTGAAGAACAGGGCCCCCGACTCTGATAGCGCGCGGTCCTCGGTTCCGGGAGCCTCGAGTCCTGCTCCCGTCGTCGCGTCGTCTTGCTTGCTCATCACCTTCTTAAAAGATCTTCCACCTTACACAGGAACGCGCCGCCTCTCGGCCTATAGCGAGGACGAGACGCACTCCACAATTCCAGGAGCCGTGAGCATCAAGAAGAGGTAGCAGATCCGCAGCTGAAGGCTCCACACCACCGAACTTCATCGTCGGAGGAGGAGACCACCGCCGCAGAGAAGCAACTCCGGCCGCCACCACCTCACTGGCCTCAACTAGGAACTACGGGAACCTACGGTATGTACACCGTGATCTGGGGATTCCCGTCTTCTCGCCACCGTAGCAATGGCAGGAGCGAGGAATCCACGCGAATCGTGACTCCGAGGTGGTTCGTGTGGGGTGTTCTGCAAATCAGCTGTCCTCTACTATGAAGGGGGAAGGGCTTTGTCCAAGATCAATCTCATGATATATTTATAGCAACGAAAAGTAAATTATATATATATATATATATATATATATATGTGTTGTCTCTAATAATTATAAAATTACATCCTAAAAGCAGACAAATCTTTAAGACCTTCATACTCTTTCTTAATCTTTAAGCGAAAAAACTCTTTGTAAAAGTGTTTGGAAGATACAATTCTTTTGAACAATGTTCCCTTTTCCTCTCAAACTTTTCCGTGAGTTCTATGCACCAAACTTTAGTTGCCTGACTAAAACCCACTGAACTACAAATGGTCCATTTAACCCCCGTCAGTTCAAAAGTTTGGTACAAAATTCCAAGGTTAGAGGCTAAATGAATCATTAGTAACAGTTTAAGGGCTTAGTGAGCCAATATTTCTGGGTGTGTGTGTGTGTGGTGGGGGTGGGGGGGGGGGGGGGGGGCTCCTCTAAGCGGTGAAAGGAAAGTCACAAAGAACTAAGCAAGCAAGGAACAGGAAAGTCACAAAGAACTAAGAAGCAAAGTCACAAATTATTTTACATTAAACACCTAATTTTATACTATACTTAATTGCAAGCTACTGTAGCACAAAAATCTAAACTATTTTCTGCACCATAATTTTGGTTGCAAGTAACAGTTGTGACTACATACATTAAATTTGCACTATATAAGTTGTTTTGAATTATATAAGAATATAATAGTATGAATTTGAAGAAGGAAAGTTAGAGTAATGTAGCTTCTCTAACTTCCCTTCTCAATGTTAGAAGATCCGGTTCCGTGGTGGGGGTGGGGGGTGAGCCAAGTGAAGAGTTTAGTGTGGGGAAAAACATACTGTATTCTTCTTCTTTGTACACAATCAGTATAACATTATATTTATACCTAGCAAATAGTAAATAGGTACGAGATACATGAGATGTATTTAGCGATTGTAAAATAAAGTCTACACGAAACGTGTAAATCTTTAGATCTTCAAACTCTTTCTTCTTTTATAATATAATTTGCAGCCTTTTCTGAGAGTATGATGGAAAATAATATAGATGTCAAACCATTAGCCTGGAAATATAAGCGAGATTTCTCCTTAATTTTTGATTTTGAACCACAATATCAATCTTCTGTATACGCGACTATTATAGAAATCAACTAACATCGACAATGTATCAACAATGGTATTTCTGGTAAAGCATTCAAACAGCATGGTCAACATCACTGAAGAACCGAGAGCATATGTATCAGCATCATCAGAAATACTTAGCAGCCATAATAAATATTGCAACTTGAACTTCTGTGGGTCATGTTAATGTCAAAATAATTTGAGGTTGTACATAATACCCAATAAGATAAATATATACGTAATACTTTCAAGTAACAAATAAATTCTAGTGTCAGTGTGACACCTTGTTCACCTTCTAAGATGATATATACATGGAGTACAAACAATACAGTACAGATACCTAAGACCAAATGAATGAGCTTGTCGTTTCTCCGGGTCCATTCGTAAGTCAGTACATAGATTAAGATCTGGGTAGTACAAGATATATGCTAGCTAGCAAAATAGGCAGACATTTCCCCATTTCCATTCCAATGCAAAAGAATCAGTGAGTAAACAGGAGGTACGTCATGATCAACCCCATGATCAGGGACTTCTGTGGAGGGCATGACCAGCTGCGCTAAATTGAACACCCATCTACCGTCCAAAAGTAAATTAAACACGCGTCTAATCATGTTTCCTTTGTCGTTCCAATAGTTAAGTGCACACAAACGGCCGCCGCGTTAGATCCCGTGCTCCCTGCTTTATCTACTTAATCCCATTTGTAGCTAGCGGTACGTCAGTAGGATCGGGTTTTTTGCACTTGCTTGGGATCCATGCCACCAAGCCATGCTGTTGAAGACGGTCATTATCAGATATGCCTACCTTGTTCAAGAACGAAGCTTATGACTGTGAGCATCGAGGACATGAGATGCGGCAGCATGTAATATACTGGGTGACATTTTGATCGTTAACAACGATTTGTTAATCCGGTAGCTAACTGGTTATCCTAACTTTCATTTTGAAGCATGATAATGATTTTTTTTTGAAGCTAAATAATGTGTTTACTCCTCAAACAAAATAAATAAAATCAAGAAATTGAAATACATGAATTATATAAATACATTTGATAACCTTAAATTTGCATCAAAATACTTCAAAGTTGATATCTCTAAAGTCCTTCCTTTGCATCTCGATTTTTCCAGCCAGCGTCATTGAAGAAATTGCAAAAGATCTGGTTGAAAATTCTCTTGAGCCCTCAGCAATATGCCAGACATAATATCACTGAATTCAATGTGCCTGAGGACACACACTTGTAAGGCATGATGCCAAATCTCTATTTGTTGTTGTCTTGGCGAGAAAAAACTAAGTGCACAACATAAACTGTCACGAACCAAAGACCAAAACTAAGAAGCTCTACACCACTATTTCTATCACCCACGATCAAATGTAACAAAACGTATAGATCAGCCAGTCCATCAAAAAAGGGGTCTCTCTGTGACGACCGGTTAGAGTTTTTAAACTTTGTCTCTGAGAACTCCTTACTATTACGACTCTATCCAAAATTAAGTCATGTTTGAAACTTTACCCACTCATGACCATTTGCCAAAGAACAATTATGCACCACACATCATATGGATATTGCTAGACTATCATGAAACATGCCACATAGGCCTGTAATACTCTTATTTGTAAAGCAACATATCTGCATAATTTGAGTGGTTATACTTTCATCTCGGAACATTGTAGATAACCATTAAAATATAAGCGACTTTCAGAACCTGGTCACTGCTGATCCCTCATGAATTAAATAAAAATACTAAATACAACTGAAAAATTACACACTACGAGATAGGAGAAGGCAAGCGGCCAAACCTACGCCGGGCTTTTTTGCGGGGCCGTCGGCGTACGGCCTCGTGCCGGAACCTTCCAGGCACAGCCGGTATCGACGCCCGCTGCCCGTCGGCGTAAGTGTCTGCGGGTGGCCGTCAGCGTAGCACCTGCATCGCCTGCCGGCCCGTGCGTCACCGGCCCTCTCACCCGCGTCCTACCGAGGCGGCAGCCACCTCTCGGCATAGGGCATAGCCCCCTATCACGAAACGGCCACCTCGACATACGGGGTTTTATTTTATTTATTTTCTCTCTCTCATATTACTTTATATTATGTTTCTATTATTTATTTACTAGTATGAATTATGTAAAAAAAGGTTCTATTTTTTAAGAATTCGTAGATGGCATATGTAGGTCCCACGGGTGACGCTCTTCGCAGACGGGTCAACCGGAGCCACTAGGCCCAACTTCTGCTATCGATGTACATATGTCCTTAAACATTTAGGAAAAATTCCATTGCTAACCTAACTCCAACCTAACCTAACCGAGGGCATTGCCCCTAGGGTTTCCCTTCAAGACCAACTCTATTTTGCGAACATTAAACCTCACCCGGATCCTATCCCTAACCCTAACCCTAGGGGTAGATCTGCGGGGTCCCCGCCCTAGGGTTTGGCTAACCTTGCATGTACCCGGCGTTGACGATTTCCGCATACATGGGCTAGCACTTGGTAAAATCCAGGATCTGTATGTGGAAACTCCTGGGCTCAAACGGAGCCTATTTTATGGTAAAGTATGCCCAACCTATGGTTTCCATGTACATATGTCCTAAACAAAGCAAAATAGGGTGAATAGGCAATTACAAACTCTTGCGGATTTGTCTTGTAAGAATGCGGAATTAAACTAATGTTTAGTTTACAAGCACAAACCCTAAATATGCTAAGCTCAACTAAGTGTAACAATGGCAACTAGAGCTAAGCAATATAGGCACAAGTGATAGCAAGATATATGTACTTCAAGCACGATGGCTATCACAAGGAAAAGAGAGCTCGGGTATAGAAATAACCGAGGCACGTGGAGACGAGGGTTTATTCCCGTGTTCCCTTCCTTTTGCAGAAGGTGCGTCACGTTTGGAGGAGTGGAGGTCACGAAGGGAGTGGAGGTCCCACGAAGGCTCACCCTATTCTCCAGAGCCACCCATGAAGGATAATGGCCCTTTCCTTGTAGTTAGTTTTCCTCCGGCTCGGAGATAGCCAGCTCCACCAACCACTTCACAAGCTCCCGAAGGCGGGCCTCTTCTGATCTTCTTGAAGAGATCACGGGCACCAATCACCAACCAACTAGGAGGTCTCCCTCCAAGAGTAACAAGCTCACAGTCTCTCACTCGAACTAATCGTGGTGGAGAGCTCAACACTATACAATGATGCAAAGCAAGAACACCGGAGGTGTTCAAATCTTCACACTCAAATCCCACCAAAGTAACAAATGCTAGGATGAGATTGGAGGAAGAACAATGGGAAAGTCAACAAAAGACTCCAAGATCTAGATCCGAGTTCCCCTCACTTAGAGAAGAAATGGATTGGTGGAAGTGTGATCTAGATCTCCTCTCTTAGATCCCTCAAGAAATAGCAAGAGTTATGGGGGAATCAAGAGAGAGAGCAAGTTCTTCAAATGCAACAATGGAGGAGAGAGAGATGGGAAGAACTACTCAGCCCAAGGTGGAAGAAAGGGCTATTTATAGCCCAAGAGCAATCTCTGCTTGGTTGGAAAAAGTTGGGCTGATCTAACCCGTCGAAGCCGGTCAGACCCTAGAACCAGACACGTCAGTCAAGGGCCCGGTCAGACCGGAGCCTGACCGAGACCAGCGGTCCAAACCGGTCGTGGGCGAGCAGAAAGGACATGCAGTTGCCAGTTACTTGCCCGATTAGCCGGTGGCCTGTAGGCACCGGCCAATGGGAAGGCTGGTGACCGGAGCTGATCCAGCGCCGCGGTTGGCGCCGAGTTGCCTTGACAGTCAAACACGCCAGACAGAGCAGTTGGGAGGCGAATGGCAGACGGCGAAGCAGAGCCGGCGAAGCATGGGCAGTCCAGCCGAGTCCACAGCGGGTGGCGAGGAAAACATGTTTATATAAAGCGCTGATAACTAATGCTCGAACTCCGATTGACATGAAACCAATTTTGTTGGAAGATAGCGGCGAATAGAACCCCAACAAAAGGTTCTATATGGAGACTCCTCACGAAGATGAATGTTTGACCTATCTATAAAAGAGACACCGGTAAAACCTCCAAGCTTGAAAATGCAATAGAAGATGCATATGGATTCCGTTTTCGATGAACTTGGGCTTGTTGTAAAGCTAGCAACAAGCTCAAGAACCTCACACAGAGAAACACCAAGAAGCAATAAGGATATGCAAAGTATGCAAAGTATTGAGCTCCCTAAGACGATGCGATCAAATTACCCAGCAGCCCCTCTTGATGGGCTATCCTATCCTATAATCCGGTCTCCCAACAACCACCTTGAGACCGATAAAAGGAAAACCTAGCAAGGCCATACCTTTGCCTTGCATCCGCTTGATCTTGATGATAAGCTTTAGCTCCACTCAAGCAGATACCTCACTTGATCATCGTAAAGCCGTGAAGACTCACAAATGCTGGCCACCATGATGGGAAAGCTCTATTGATGCACATCTTCACATGTCACACCAAATGGACGACAAGCTTCAAGTATGTGATCCACTCAAGATGCTCTTGAACTTGCCCAACTCAACCTTGTATCTTCTCATACTCACTTAAGATAGAGCATGGCTAATATTGAGTTCCACATAAGAACTCCATCTTCATTTCTTCTTCTTGATCATATCACATATATATCTTCAAATCGATGATCTTGATGCCAATACACAAGGTATATATTTATCTTCATGGCATCCATACTTGAATCCAACACATGAAGCAGTAGTACCTATGGAATATTCCTTCATATAAACTCAATGAAAACATTAGTCCATAGGGGTTGTCATTGATTACCAAAACCACACATAGGGGCAATATACCCTTACAATCTCCCCCATTTTGGTAATTGATGACAACCACAATAAGAGGGTTTATATAATGAATATTAGGAACAAGTACGCAACTTATCCGAGAATAAGTTGTATACAAGAGGTTGTATTTGATATGGTCGAGTAACACAAAGCTACTAGCCCATAACAAAACCGGCTCTACTCACACAACTACAACAAATGCAAGAGATGTGAGTAGAACCAATATATATAGAGAAGACTCCCCCACAATATATGCACGTGTGATGAACATGAATTCATTGCATACATTGTCAAGATTAACCTTTGGGATAGTTTCCACTATATATATACAACCATGCAAGACATATAAATATGGAATGCATGAGAGGCAAAACACTTAAGCACAAACCAATCTTAAGTATAAAACCATTCCCTTAAACCCTCTAAACTTCTCCCCCATTGGCATCGATTGTCAAAATGGGTGAAAATTTTAGAAGGCCAATATAATGTGAGTTCCTCCCCAAAGTGTGCACTTCTCATAATTTGAGTGGAATCAAATGCACATATCCAATGATGAATATTTGAAGGAAGTCAAACTATATTGAGGATCAAAGATTGCATAAAGATAAAATGGTGAAGTGAGCTTCAACAAATAAAGCAAGCAATCAAGGATCCAATTGGACAAACAAAGATATCATGATAAGAGAGATATAGTGCTCTAAAAATAAGAAAGCTCCCCAAGGTTCGTGCACAATTTATAATGTTTGCATTTGAATACAATATGCACAAACATGGAATCCTCACTCCCTATATATCATTTAGAACACAACTAGGATAAAGAGAATATGCTTATCAAGAACAACTTGAGTCCAACAATTACGAGATATGAGTGCATGAAGAAAAACAAATAAACCAAGCACTCATAAATCTTCTTTACCAACAACACTAAAATCAAAAGGATAAGAAGATGGTTCGCAAAGAACAAGGATATCAAGATGATGGATTAAAGCTCTCATGTATATGAGTTTCTAAAGTGGACAAGATGATCCATAAAGAAACATGCACACACAAGAGATTAATAAAATAAATAAGACAAGATATCCAAGATGAAGTCATAAAATATACCAAAGGATGTTTGCTTAAAAAGCATATATAGCCTATGGCTCCAATTTTCACTAGTGGTATATGAATGAGCTTCAACTAAGAAAATCTCAAAAACATCACAACTAACAATAAGGGAAGTAAAGCTAGTTGGAATGTTTTGAGAAAGGCAACAAGTATCATAAATACGGATTTATTTCGCAATTTCATCAATATTGCACATAAGAGCTCTTTGAGGAATTGATATGCAATAAATTGCTAGAGGGCATATTTGAGATAGGTGAATCATAAACATGATATATATATATATTCCTATCATATGCATCTTCTCAAATTACTCAAATGTACAATAAGAAGTTTTCTTTAAAAGGATTTTTCAAGAACCTCAATATTTTCGAAATAAAGAATTTCATGCCAAGATGCAACCTACAAGAGGTTGGATGCTATATGAGAATGCATGAATAAGATACTTGTTACCGAGATAGCAATGGCTTGATGTAGTAGATAAGAGTTCATCGATCATCCTAGCTTGACTCCAATTCTCATATGGTGATAACACCTTCCTTATAGATGAGACAAGCCTCCATTGCATCTCCAATGTACCTAAAACATCATTCAAGTACATCTTGGCCCCCAAACTTATTGGGTCCAACATGGTTAGACTAACCACAATATATAGGACACACTCCATATAAATATGTGCATATGTAGATGAAGTTTGAATTTCATGCACATCTTAGCCATTTAGGATTTGATGGAGTATACCCTATATAATGGATCAAAGAAAGCAAACATGCTACAAATATAAACAAATTACATATAAGCACACATAAAGACTTTAAAGATCCAAGAAAGATATACTTTGGACAAAACACCAAATGAATTGAAGAAGGCATAAAGGTGTGACCAAACAAATTTGTTGTCCAAATTATATCAAAGACGCAAATCACAAAAGATTTGTTCAACAAAGTTCAACAAATGAACTAAGAAGAAACCATTGAGCATAAAGGATGAAATAAAGCAAACATGCTCAAGGATTTATCTCATTCAAGCAAATAAAATATGTAAGAAGGAATGAGATAGCAAACTCCCCAAAAGAGCAAGGTTCAAACAAATAAACCAAACCCTCTACACTTTTCACAATGGCACAATGTACCGTAAGGAAAAGGTTTGTCTTCCAAAACAAACACTTGATATGAATCAAGAGAATTTATCAAAAGATTTTTCAAAGGGACAAGGAAGACACATGGGAGCAACAAAGATTTGTTGGAAATAAAATAAGGCAATAAGAAGCAATCCAAGGTGAAGGTGATCCATAAATTCAACCACATACAAGGTTATCAATTGTCAAAGACAATGAGTATATTGGAAATAATTTCCGGTGGTGTATTGATAATGATAGTAAGGATCAACTTCACAATAAAAGGCATAGGATAAGTATATAGAATTAAGCACTATGCACGGATGAAGATTCTTGATAGCTTCAATTAGTCAAACAATCACGCACGGCAATGATTAGAATAACTTGAAGCAAACGGTGTCCCAAATAAGATATAGAGATATGTATTTGAGGGAAAAACCGTACCAAGAATTTCTTACTCAAACAAGAATCCATAAGATGAGCAATAAAAGCTTTTTAATAGAAGTGGAGCTTGTTTGAGCAAACATGCCACCTAGGAGCAAGATAATTAAGAGCATCAACTCTAAGTGGCATAACCTCATATGTTCACATTTTCTAGGCTTGTGATATGTACAAAACATATTACTCCCCCATAATGTGATAAAACATTTCTTCTAAACAAGAGGCAACTAAAATTCAACTAGAGATGATTAATGGACATTTAGAATTTGAATTTCTCATGAGTATGGCACACCACATAGTGACTAGATAATCTTGCAATATCAATACTAAGTGGTGGTACTGTACACACATTTTAAAGAAAGAGAGATGCACAAAGCATATCACTCCCCCAAAATGGGATGTTCATTAATCACTCAAAGAGAGCCAAATAAGATATCATCAAGATGCATTAGGCTCCAAACAATACACAAGTATATGATGAGTCAAACAAACATACTTGAATACTCAAGATAGGCAAGTAAGACACAACACATACAAATACATATTTGGTACAAAACCAAACATGCAAAGGGGCAAGTAACTTACAATAAGCATGAAGATTTGAAGTATAAGTTACCGCAAGGAGGAACATTGGATATAAGATATAGATGATAATCCATACGACTTGGCTTGGTCAAAATATAATATATGAAGATCCCTTAATTCTTCATGAAGTAGCCAAGTCTCCAATGCCCTCCACTTGTACCTATTGATCAAGTTTGAGATTGTTGGTCCCCAACCAAGTTGGGTCCTAAGAGGTTAGTCACAATAGGCTTGGCAACCCAAATGGTTCTTTTCTTGAAACCACTTTGAGTTCCAACAAACTTGGCAAACACATTGCCATCCTTATCCTTCCCTAGAGAATAATCATTATCAACAATTATAGGGTTAGATAAGGTACCACCTAAGCAAGAAGAAGCAAAGTGCCCCTTCTCACGACATAAGTAGCAAGTGTTCCCCTTTCTCTTCTTTATTGATTTCTTCTCTTGGGGAACAATATCTTGATTCTTCTTGGGAAGTGGCCTATCTTCAACTTGAGGTCGAGCATGAGCTTGACCTTGACCTTGTGGCCGTTTCCCTTGTTGTTTCTCACTCAAGTGCTTCTTCTTCTTCAATGGGCATGATCTAACATGATGCCCTTCAACCTTGCACTTGAAGCAAACCAACTTGGCCGGATCCTTGACTTTGTCTTGGCCCTTCTTCTTGTTGCTCTTGCTCTTGGACTTGTTCTTGTTATTGGAGTTGAATCCAAGTCCACTTTTGTCATTGGGGGATTGTTGCACACTTAGCATCTTGTCAAGTGCGGATTTCCCTTCATGACGCTTTTCCAAGTCTTTCTTCAAAGAAAGGACTTGAGCCTCGAGCTCTTTTATTTCCTCTACATGGTTAGTAGAAATACAAGTACTAGAGGAAGTAGAAGCTTCATTGTTAGAGCAACAAGGCAAAGAGAGTAATCCAACACAAGGTGTATCACTAGTTTGACTAGATGGATTACAAGGACTAGCACATGGCAATATAACATTTGTAGTAGAGATTGTGCTAACATCCATATGAGGCTCACAAGATGTTACCTTAGTGATACTTGCCTCATGAGCTAACTTTAGCCCATCATAGGAAATTAGAAGATCATCATGAGAGCTTGAGAGCTTTTTATGACTTTCTTCCAATTCCCTATAATTGCTAGTTAGCAACTCAAGTTGAGCCCTTAGCTCAACATTCTCCTTTAAGGTCGATGCTTCACAAGAATTAGAGTTAGTAGCACAAGCATCAACAATAGTTTTCTCATTTTCATGCATATAGGATTCAATTTTTTGTGTAAGCATGAAATTAGCATGCTTCTCATCTTTTAGCTCATGCTTGAGGAGAGTGAATCTCATTTCCCCATTTTCAACATGGGACTCCAACTCCACTATGGTTTCCCTATATTTATTCAAGGTATCCATAGAGTGTTCGAGATAAGCACGAGCTTCTTTATTACCACGAAGAGAAGCATATACCATTGCCATATCATGCACCAAGATATTATGTTCTTCATCATTATCATCATCATCACTCTCATCATTAGAGGATGTGTTAGGAGTCAAAGTAGGAGATACCTTTGATCCATTTGTCATAAGGCACATGTGCATACCGGAGGATGAAGATGAAGATATTCTTGAATCCTCATTTGAAATCATGTCTTGATCCATAGAGTGTTCGGTTTCCTCTACAATGTTAGTCAACAAGCAACTAGAGGAAATAGAAACATTTTGATTATGGGAGCAAGACAAGGCAAGCATATCCTCATGAGATCTATGTAAGCAATTTACACATGATATGCAAGGACTATCAACACAAGCATGTAGATTATTTTCAATGCAAGATGTGTTTAAGTCCAAAGAGGAAACATTGCAATGAGATAGAGATGAAGAGTCATCACTATTGAGCACAATATCAACATTGCAATTTCCCTCACCACTCACCATATCATTACCTTGTGTCTTGCAACACGTTGGTGAAGTGGAAGAAGATGATGACTCATCACGGCCGGAGGTGGAAGCAACTTGGAACTCTTCATGATGTGAAGGGGAAGAGAGCTCCTCGGAGTCACCACCGACCAAATGAGAAGTGGATCCACCAAACATTTCCTTAAGCTTGATCCACATCTCATGAGATGACTTTCGCTTTATATATATCAAGAACCTACGAAAATCGGGTCTCAAGGAGAATAAAAGCTCATTAGATACTTGAGCTTCAAGATGTAAGTTTTTCTCATCCTCTAAAGATAGATTTTGAGAATCCATCGGAGGAGAAAAACCGACATCTAGAAATTGCTCTATATGTGGACACAAGGTCCGAAGATTACAAAGCAAGCAATTTCGCCACAAAAGATAATTTGTGCCATTAAAGACAATTGTGTCATTGTGCACTATACTAGCCGACATCTTTACTCTCAAGGCGGTGAAGCCTAAAACAAGGAGAGACCTTGCTCTGATACCAATTGAAAGATCGAGATGTCGCCTAGAGGGGGGGTGAATAGGCAATTACAAACTCTTGCGGATTTGTCTTGTAAGAATGCGGAATTAAACTAACGTTTAGTTTACAAGCACAAACCCTAAATATGCTAAGCTCAACTAAGTGTAACAATAGCAACTAGAGCTAAGCAAGATAGGCACAAGATATATGTAGCACAAGTGATAGCAAGATATATGTACTTCAAGCACGATGGCTATCACAAGGAAAGAGAGCTCGGGTATAGAAATAACCGAGGCACGTGGAGACGAGGATGTATTCCCGTGTTCCCTTCCTTTGCAAGAAGGTACGTCACGTTTGGAGGAGTGGAGGTCCCACGAAGGATTCCCCACGCCACGAAGGCTCACCCTATTCTCCGAACCACACCCACGAAGGATAATGGCCCTTTCCTTATGGTTAGCTTTTCCTCCGCTCCGGAGATGGCAAGCTCCACAACCACTTCACAAGCTCCACGAAGGAGAAGCCTGGGCCTCTTCACAATCTTCTTGAAGAGATCACCGGAGCACCAATCACCAAGCCAACTAGGAGGTCTCCCTCCAAGAGTAACAAGCTCACGGTCTCTCACTCGAACTAATCGTGGTGGAGAGCTCAACACTATGCAATGATGCAAAGCAAGAACACTAGAGGTGTTCAAATCCTTCACTCTCAAATCCCACCCAAACAACAAATGCTAGGATGAGATTGGAGAGGAAGAACAATGGGGAAAGTCAACAAAAGACTCCAAGATCTAGATCCCAAGAGTTCCCCTCACTTAGAGAAGAAATGGATTGGTGGAAGAGTAGATCTAGATCTCTCTGTTAGATCCCTCAAGAAATAGCAAGAACTATGGGAGGAATCAAGAGAGAGAGCAAGTTCTTCAAATGCAACAATGGAGGAGAGAGAATGGGAAGAACTACTCAGCCCAAGGTGGAAGAAGGGCTATTTATAGCCCAAGAGCAAATATAACCGTTGGGGAAAAGTTGGGCTGAGTCAACCGTCGAGGAGGCCGGTCAACCGGGCCTGGGGCCGGGCCGTCCGGTCCAGGGCCCGGTCAGACCGGGCCACAGACCGGACCAGCCGGTCCAAACCGGTCGGCAGGCCGGACCCCGACCGGGGTCACTTTCGTTGTCCAGGAGGTCCCCGGTTGGCGCCCGGCGCGACCGGTTGGCGACCGGCTGACGAACTAATCTGGCCACAGTGCGCGGTTACGCTCCCAGTTGCCGATCGGCCGCCGCACAGTGCTTGTTAGGCCGGATAGCCAGACGAGAAGAGCAGCCGCGCATGGGCCGTCCAGCCGGGTCCTGACCGGGTGAGCAGAGAAAACATGTTTATATAAAAACGTGATAACTAATGCTCCCGAACTCCGATTGACATGAAACCAATTTTGTTGGAAAGATAACGACGAATAGAACCCCAACAAAAACTGGAAATATGGAGACTCCTCACAGAACATTTTAGATGATTTTAGAGAGGGAGTCTCCCACCGTCAAGAAACGGTGAAGACGTCCAAACTTGAAAATGCAATAGAATGCATGGATTCCGTTTCGATGAACTTGGGCTGTTGTAAAGCTAGCAACAAGCTCAGAACCTCTCACAGAGAAACACCAAGAATCAATAGGGATATGCAAAGTATGCAAAGGATTGAGCTCCTAAGACGATGCGATCAAGTTACCCACCGAAAGCCCCTCTTGATAGTGCGGCTATCTATCCTATAATCCGGTCTCCCAACAACCACCTTGAGACCGGTAAAAGGAAAACCTAGCAAGGCCATACCTTTGCCTTGCGCATCCCGCTTGATCTTGATGATAGCTCTTCAAGCTCCACTCAAGCCGGAATGCCTCACTTGATCATCGTCGCTTCATGAAGACTCACAAATGCTCCCCCATACACCATGATGGGAAAGCTCTATTGATGCACATCTTCACATGTCCATCATCACCAAATGGACGGCAAGCTTCAAGTATGTGATCCACTCAAGATGCTCAACTTGAACTTGCCCAACTCAACCTTGTATCTTCTCATACTCACTTAAGATAGAGCATGGCTAATATTGAGTTCCACATAAGAACTCCATCTTCATTTCTTCTTCTTGATCATATCACATATATATCTTCATATCGATGATCTTGATGCCAATACACAAGGTATATCTTTATCTTCATGGCATCCATACTTGAATCCAACACATGGAGAGCAAGTAGTACCTATGGAATATTCCTTCATATAAACTCAATGAAAACATTAGTCCATAGGGGTTGTCATTAATTACCAAAACCACACATAGGGGCAATATACCCTTACAATATGTCCTAAACAAAGCAAAACAAGTAAAAAAGTCCATTGGTAAACCATCGCACGGAGAAAGCTATAGGGGTAGATCTGCGGGGTCCCCGCCCTAGGGTTTTCCAAGATACAGACCACCGGACGGGAATGTTGAAAACTTGTGTGTCCACATGGCATGCACAAAAATAATTTGAGATGGTTTTATATCCAGGCTACCCCCAGATGTGTCCGCTTCTCGGACGGGGGTTTCCCTACACTTAGGCGGTCTGGATGTATGGGTAGAACTCCCTCGGAGGTGAACCGGAGAGAAACTTGGGATCATATGGGATGATCCTTGTTACCACATGTACCTATGACCTAACCAAGCTCAAATGGAGGCATATGCCCACCGAGGGACCACCGATGGGATGCAGTCAAAGGGGTAGACCGCAGTCAACAGAACTAGGGTTTCGTCGGAAATCGAGCATCGGAGGGTGAATGACCCCAAAACTTGTGTGTCCACATGGCATGGCATGCACAAAAGTGATACATTTAAGAACTTAAGACCCAGACACGATACAAAACACTTAAATAACTAGACCCACACACATACCAAAGCGCTTAAAGAACTAGACCCACACACGAACTGAAACACTTAAAGAACTACACCCACACACAGGAACCAAAACAATTAAAGAACTACACCCACACAGAAACCAAAACATTTAAAGAACTACACCCACACACGAACAAAGCACTTAACACTGGGTCGACGCATGACCCGCTAGACACACGGACTCGACACACACACATATTAATCAGAGAAGTCGAAATCTTCGTCCTCGCTGGGGGTGTCCTCTGAAGCGGTGGTTGTGAGGTTCCACGACCACCGTTCATCATCCTCCCCCCATGTCGACGCCTCTCCTTTGGCGTACTCTGCTTCAACCTCGGCCTTCCTCTGCCGCTTTCCCGCCCTCCTCTCTCTCATGTACGTCTGCTTGTCCTTCCAGAATGCGCGCTCTGCCTCGACGGCTCCGGGATGGTCTCTGCGCCACTGTGCCATGAACTGCTCGTCCGCCTCGGTGGTATCAATCCGCCGCTGGCCAGACCTGTACCGCCGCGCTTCACCCTGTGAGCGAAGTAGCGGCTCAGTAGAGAGACTCTGAGCTTCCGTCAGAGACCTGACCTCCGGGAAGTTCATTTCGTGGCGCGGCCGGCCAAACCTCCAAGCCGCAACGTCGTATGCGCGGGCAGCAGCCTCCTTCGTGTAGAAGGTGCCGAGCCACACACGCGTTCCACCGGCGGTGATTTCAGCCGCGAAATGTCCCGCAGGCCGCAGGCGAACGCCGATGAAGCCCGTGTTGCTACGGCGACGAGGAGCCATCTCAGCGGTAGCTCAGCTCAGAGGATTTTGTGGTGCTGTTGGATGAGAGAAGTGATGAGGGGAGAAATGTTGCTGGTGCTGTTAGTGGAGAAGACATGGCTATATATAGGCCGACGAGGGGCTGAAACGGCGGGAAAACTTGGCGGGAGAGAATGGGCGGGAAAGGGTGGGCGGGAAAACTTGGCGGGAGAGAATGAGCGGGAAAGGGTGGGCGGGAAAACTTGGCGGGAAATCATGGCGGGAAAAAAAGGGCGGGAGAAAGCAGCGGGAAAAGTTGGGCGGGAAAAAAGGGCGGGAGAGAAGTAGTAGGGAATGGCCCCAAAACTTGTGTGTCCACATGGCATGCACACAAGTGATTTGAGATGGTTTTATATCAAGGCTACCCCAGTGTGTCCGGCTTCTCGGACGGGTTCCACACTAGGCGGATTCGCATGTATAGAGGAACTCCTCGTACGTGAGCCTAGGAAACTGAGATCATATGGGATGATCCTTGTTTCCACATGTACCTATGACCTAACCAAGCTCAAATGGAGGCATATGCCCAGGGGACCCCGATGGGATGCAATCAAAGGGTGACCGTGCGGTCAATAGAACTAGGGTTTCGTCGAAATCGAGCATCGGATCTGGGAATGGCCCCAAAACTTGTGTGTGTCCACATGGAATGCACACAAGTGATTTGAGATGGTTTTATATCAAAGGCTACCCCCCAGGTGTGTCCGGCTTCTCGGACAGGGGGTTCCTACACTTAGGCAGATTCTGCATGTATAGGGGGAACTCCCTCGTACGTGAACCGGAGAGAAACTTGAGATCATATGGGATGATCCTTGTTTCCAAATGTACCTATGACCTAACCAAGCTCAAATGGAGGCATATGCCACGGGGACCCCGATGGGATGGATCAAAGGGGTAGACCGCGCGGTCAACGAGAACTAGGGTTTCGTCGAAATCGAGCATCGGATCTGGGAATGGCCCCAAAACTTGTGTGTGTCCACATGGCATGCACACAAGTGATTTGAGATGGTTTTATATCCAAGGCTACCCCCAGGTGTGTCCGGCTTCTCGGACAGGGGTTCCTACACTTAGGCAGATTGCATGTATAGGGGGGAACTCCCTCGTACGTGAACCGGAGAGAAACTTGAGATCATATGGGATGATCCTTGTTTCCACATGTACCTATGACCTAACCAAGCTCAAATGGGCATATGCCCACCAGGGGACCCCAGATGGGATGCGTCAAGGGGTGAGACCGCGGTCAACAGAACTAGTGTTTCGTCGAAATCGAGCATCGGATCTGGGGAATGGCCCAAAACTTGTGTGTGTCCATATGGCATGCACACAAGTGATTTGAGATGGTTTTATATCCGAGTGGGGATGACGGGGATCAACGTCGCCAGTAGCTTCCTTGTGACGGTAAAGCACTCGTCCGGTTGGGAACCCCAAGAGGAAGGTATGATGTGTACGGCAGCAAGTTTTCCCTCAGTAAGAAACCAAGGTTTATCGAACCGGTAGAGTCAAGAAGCACGTTGAAGGTTGTTGGTGCCAGTGTAATGCGGCGCAACACAGGGGATTCGCGCCAACGTGGAACCTGCACAACCAAAGTACTTTGTCCCAACGAAACAGTGAGGTTGTCAATCTCACGGCTTGCTGTAAAAAGGATGTATAGTGTGGATGATGATTGTTTGCAAAAAACGATAGAACAAGTAGGTAGATTGTATTCGATTAAAGAATGGGCCAGGGTCCACTGTTCACTAGAGGTGTCTCTCCCATAAGATAAATAGCATGTTGGGTGAACAAATTACAGTTGGGCAATTGACAAATAAAGAGGGCGACAATGCACATACATGATATGATGAGTATTGTGAGATTCAATTGGGCATTACGACAAAGTACATAGACCGCTATCAAGCATGCATCTATGCCTAAAAAGTCCACTTTCAGGTTATCATCCGAACCCCTTCCGGTATTAAATTGCAAACAACAACAATTGCATTAAGTATGGGGTACGTAATGTAATCAATAACTACATCCTCGGACATAGCATCAATGTTTTATCCCTAGTGGCAACGACACATCCCCCAACCTTAGAACTTTACATCCTTGTCACAGTTGTGGAGGCATGAACCACTATCGAGCATAAATACTCCCTCTTGGAGTTAAGAGCAAAAACTTGGCCAGAGCCTCTACTAATAACGGGGAGCATGCAAGATCATAAACAACACATAGGTAATAGATTGATAATCAACATAACATAGTATTCTCTATCCATCGGATCCCAGCAAACACAACATGGCATTACAGATAGATGATCTTGATCTTGTTAGGCAGCTCACAAGACCCGACAATGAAGCACAATGAAGGAGAAGGCGACCATCTAGCTACTGCTATGGACCCATAGTCGAGGGGGTGAACTACTCCTCATCAATCACGGAGGCGACCATGGCGGGTGTAGAGTCTCCAGGAATGATTCCCCTCCGGCCCGAGTGCAGGAGCGTCACAGATCCCCGAGATGGGATTGGCGGCGGCGTCTGCGGAAGGTTTTCCATATGGTGGCTCTCGGTGCGGGGGTTTTAACGACGAAGGCTATTGTGGCGGAAGGGTAGGTGAGGGCGTCGCGAGGGCGGGAGGCAGGTCGGCGCTGACCCAAGGGTGGGGCCGCGCCGCCCTGCCCTCTGGCCGCCACTCCGTTGACTCTTCGGTCTTCTGGAAACTTCGTGACAAAATAGGACCACAGTTGATTTCGTCCAATTCCAAGAATATTTCCTTACTAGGATTTATGAAACCAAAAACAGTAGAGAAACAACAACTGGCTCTTCGACATCTCGTTAATAGGTTAGTGCCGGAAAATGCATAATAATGACATATAATGTGTATAAAACATGTGAGTATCATCATAAAGTAGCATGGAACATAAGAAATTATAGATACGTTTGGGAGCATGTATCAATATCAAACTACCCCAGGTGTGTCGAAGCTTCTCGGACGGGGGTTCCACCAGCGGGTCGCATGTATGGGGAACTCCTCGTACGTGAACCGGAGAGAAACTTGAGATCATATGGGATGATACACATTTCTACATGTCACCTATGACCTAACCAAGCTCAAATGGAGGCATATGCCAGGAGAACGATGGGATGCGATCAAAAGTGAACACATGAGTCCAACAGAACTAGGGTTTGCATGAAATCGACATCGGATCTATGGAATGGCCCCAAGTGTGTGTCCACATGGAATGCACAAAGTGATTTGAGATGGTTTTATATGACCTAACACAACACAAAGGAAGAGAAAATTCCATGGGTCAACTGTTATCGGAGGCCGGTCAAAGGGGTAGATCTGCTACCGGATTAGGGTTTTGTCTACCGGAGGGAATAGTGATGTAAGATAGGGTAATTATTGGTACTACATGTTCCGATGACCTAACACAACACAAAGTAAGAGAAAAGTCCATAGTTCAACTGTTATCGGAGGCGTCAAAGGGGTTGATCTACAGGGCTCCCGGATTAGGGTTTCGTCTACCGGGAGGAATATTAAGTTAAGATATGGTAAAATTATTTATGCGCATAGCTTAAGAATGTAGAAGATTAAAACAGAAAATAAATATATAATTTGCATGGACATATATAATTTAATAAATATAATTGTATTAATAAAATTTAAATGAAAATAAATTGAAAAGAAAAAGGGGCCTCACGAGGGCTGCCCTCGGCACTTCACTGGCCCTCGGCATGAGAAGGGAGGCACGATTGGTAGGGTCGGTTATGTGTTAGTCGAGCCGGACAGCACCTAACCCTAACCACGCCTCCCAGGGCGAGCCTGCCGCCTCCCGCCTGCCCGCCGCCGCTCTGCGCCTCCCAGCAGCCGCCCGCCGTGCTGCGCCTCCCGAGCTCTTGCCCGCCCGCCAACTCCTCACCGCGCCGCAGCTGCGCCTTACCTGCGCCGTGTCCCAAGTCCCCCTTCCCCTGTCTCCCGAGCCAGGCTGGCATCTTGGCTCTCATCTCACCGCCTTGGCCGCAAACTCCTCCTCTTTACTTGACTCTGCGCCCGACCTGCCACCTCCGCACTTGCCCCGGCGCAACCTGCCTCCTCCTCCCGGGTCACCAGGAGCCCTACCCACCGTGGCGGCAGTGAGGTGTGTCTCACTTATTTTGTGCAGTTTGTTCTAGCTGTATTTAGTACTAGGAAATATTGTTACTTTGTCTTGATTGTATCTGCATTTAGTTAGTTGTAATCTAGCTGTAGTTAGATCGGCAACACATGGGCTACTAAAAACTATAAAGTGTAATCTGAAGAGATATTATTCTAAGCCGTCTGGCGATACAGTGCTCAAAGATACCGTTACGCATACTCTATAAGCTGCATATACGTATGTAATACAGTTAATTGTGGTACAGAGTGATTCTGGGAGATGATCATCGGATGTTAGTGCGTGAGTGCGTGCATAGCTAGTTGGAGTTAGTGACCGGTGTGGTCTAGCTGCATAGGTTAGTGGTGCGTGTGTTAGCCTACTTATAATTGCTGTAACACATATGTTGTTACACAAGACAAAGAGTATAGAGGAGAAAAGTTGGCTGCGTGAGGCAGCGATTCAACCTCTTGTGTCTCCATTACCATTCTTTGTGAGTTCGAGGAAGAAGAAGGAGCTGCGAGTTGCAGCCCCAACAAATATAAATAGAATTGTATGATTAATTTGTGAAAATGAAATAGAGTTGGAAATAGAAATAGGATTTTGTTGTTGTTTTACTTTTTGTTTGTTGTTATTTTAAACAGAGCCTCGTCGTGACCGCCCCGTCGTGGCCTTAATCGTCGTGTCAGTGATTCTCTCTCTGTCCGCCGAGGGTGAGCTAAAACATCGCCTCCCCTTCTCCGCATTTTCTTATGTCACTAGATTCATTTTCCAAGTCAAGTTGCGTAACCTAGGTGTCACTTCCCGTCCTCAAGCGTTACGCGTAAATATGCATTAGTGGTCCGCATATTTTGAACCGTAACGCTTGCGGCATTTACGGGACAGTCGGCGGATGCGTAGTTGTCTACGTTTTCCATGTTCTACTCCGGTCCGAGTCAGGATTTCGGCGGCGCCTCCCCGTTGTTCTCCGGATGCACATCCTCTCGGCTTTTTGCCGAGACGTGTATCGGGAGAGCAGCGGGGAGGTGCTGCCGAAATTCTGACTTGGACCGGGGTAGAGCATGGAGAACGTAGCCAACTACGGATCCGGCGGCTGCTAGGAGCCCACCTAGTAGAGATGTAGGTTGATGCATGCGTTTCGCCCGGTAAAATAAATAAAAATATGATGCATTTAATTTCCTATTTGATATAAATGCTATGTATGTGGTTTGGCTCCCAATAAAGCAGAGGATGGCTGATAATGGATGGATGTACAATGAGCGTGTTAGTGCGACTGAGAAAACAGCTGAGTGGACAAGGAAGACCCATTTTCTAGTGAATGAGTTAGCGCGTGGTACAAAGGGGCTGGTTCGGGCACTTTGCCCCTGTGTTCGCTGCGTGAAGCGTCAACGTCGTGGGAAGGATGAAATGTATAGACACCTTCTGCAATATGGGTATATGCATGGGTACGTCACGGAAATCGACTTTGATGAGCGCGAACGTGACAGAGGTGAGGTGATGCGGCAGCGGCTCAATGGCAATGAGTACGATGGAATTAGAGACTTTCTAGATGATCTCGTCCATGCCGATGTCCCGGATTCGCCACCTCCAGAACCGGAGGCGCCGCCAGAACCGGAGGAACCTCCAGAACCGGAGGAACCAGAGCCAACCGCGAAGGCCTTCTATGGTATGATTGCCGCGGCTAAGAAGCCTCTGTACGAGGGCGCCGCGATTTCTCAGCTCGATGCCATCTCCCAATGTCTAGCCGACAAGACCCGGTACAACACCACCCGTGAGGGCTTTGAAGCAAGTCTGAAAACAACTGGTAACATGTTGCCCAAAGATCATTGTCTGCCTAAAAGCCTGCACGCGACGAGGAGAATGATGAAGGACCTCAACATGGATTATCAAAGGATAGACTGTTGTCCGAAAGGCTGCGTTCTATTTTGGAGACAGTTTGCGGAGGACAAGTACTGTCCCATCTGTAAGCAGTCTAGGTATGAAGAGGTAACGGGAAAGGATGGTCAGGTGAGGCAGTCAAGCACCGCAAAGTCGATTCTTCGATATCTCCCATTCATAAAAAGAATCCAGCGGCTTTACATGCACGAGGAGACAGCCAAACAGATGATGTGGCACAAGTATGGGAAGAGATTCGAGGACGAAAACAAGCAGTTGAAGATGGGACATCCATCCGATGGTACGGCATGGAAGAACTTCGATAGGAAATTCCCCCTTGCGGCAGCCGAGGCTCGGAATGTCAGAATTGCGATAGCAACAGATGGCTTCAATCCATATGGTATGTCGAATGCCAATTACAGTTGCTGGCCCGTGTTTGTTATTCCGCTCAATCTCCCTCCCGGAGTCCTAATGACGAGGAAGACCATGTTTCTGTCGCTGATCATTCCAGGCCCTGATTACCCGGGGAAGAATTTGAGTGTCTACATGCAGCCGATTGTGGAAGATTTGAACCACTCTTGGCACCACGGGACATTGACGTACGACCGAGCATCGAAGACAAACTTCTACATGAAAGTTTGGTTGCAGTATACCATGCATGACATGCCCGGGTACGCCCTAACATGCGGATGGTGTACAGCTGGTAAGTGGCCATGCCCAGTGTGCAGACACCGGCTTGAGTTCCTTTGGCTACAGAAGGGTCGCAAGTATGTTGCGTTTGACACGAATCGACAGTTCCTCAAAAGGAGGCATCCGTTTAGAGAAGACAAAAAGAACTTCAAGAAGGGCAAAGTTGTGCATGAAAAAAAAGATGTGCCGAAGTATAATTACTTGTTGACGATGATGGCGTGTAACTCTGCGTTAGTTTGGGAACCCCAAGGAAGATATGATGCTGCGACAAGTTTTCTCGGAAAACCAGGTTCTCCGAACGAGGAGGAGCCAAACGCGTTGAAGGTTGATGGCGGCGGGATATAGTATAGCGCAACACACGAGGATTACGTAGCGTGGAACACAACAGCCAATGCTTGCCCCAGCGAAGCGATTGAGGTTGTCAATCTCCATGGCTTATAACAAGGAAGGATTAGCAGTATTGTGTGGAAGATGATTGTTTGCGAGGAAAGCAGTAGAACAAGTATTATGATGGGTGTATTTGATAAAGAAGAGAGTGGGCCAAGAGGGTCCGCAGGTTCACCTAAGTGTCTCTCCCATAAGACAAGCGACATGTTAGGTGAACAAATTGATTAGGAATTGACAAATAAAGAGGGCATGACCATGCGCATACATATCATGATGAGTATAGTGATATTTAAGTGGGCATTACGACAAAGTACATAGACTTCGCCATCAATGCATCTATACCTAAAAGATCCACCTTGATTATCATCGAACCCCCTCGATTATTAAGTTGCAAAGCAACAGACAATTGCATTAAGTATGATGCGTAATGTAATCAACAACTACATCCTTGAACATAGCATCAATGTTTTATCCCTAGTGGCAGCGGCACAACACAACCTTAGAACTTTATGTCACTGTCCCAGGTGTCAATGCGGGCATGAACCCACTATCAGCATAAGTACTCCCTCTTGGAGTTACAAGCATCTACTTGGCCAGAGCATCTGCAGTAACGGAGAGTATGCAAGATCATAAACAACACGTAGATATAACTTTGATAATCAGCATAACAAGTATTCTCTATTCATCGGATCCCAACTAAGCGCAGCATATAGAATTCGCAGGATAGATGATCTCTTGATCATATTGGGCAGCTCTGAATCCGACAATGTTAGCACAATGGGGAAGACAACCATCTATCACTACTGGACCACTAGTCGGTAGACTACTACACATCACACGGAAGGCGACCATGGTGGCGTAGAGTCCTCGGAAGATGATTCCCCTCTCACGGCGAAGTGCGAAGGCGTCTAGATCCCAGAGATGGATCGACGGCGGCGTCTCGATGTGTTTCGTATCGTGGCTCTCGATGCTGAGGTTTCGTCACGGAGGCTATTTGTGAGCGGAAGGGGCGAGTCAAAAGAAAGCCTTGCAGGGGCCCACCATAGGGCCGCGGCCAGAGGAGGCGCGCCGCCTGAGGTTTGGCTCCCTCGTGGCTCACGCCGTCTCTCCTTCGGACTTGCAGGAAGCTTCGTGGGAAAAATAGGCCCCTGGGCTTTGATTTAGTCCAATTAAGAGAATATTTGCGTTACTAGGATTTACGAAACAAAAACAGCGAAGCTTGACAAGCGCACTTCGGCATCTTGTTAATAGGTTAGTTCAGAGAAAATGCACGAATATGACATAAAGTGTGCATAAAACATGTGAATAACATCAATAATGTGGCATGGATCATAAGAAATTATTCGATACGTCGGAGGCGTATCAGCATCCCCAAGCTTGGTTCTGCTCGTCCCGAGCAGGTAAAGCGATAACACAGATAATTTCGAGGTGACATGCCATCATAATCTTGATCATACTATTTGTA
The DNA here is from genome assembly GCA_030979885.1 of Lolium multiflorum. Taxonomy (NCBI): domain Eukaryota; kingdom Viridiplantae; phylum Streptophyta; class Magnoliopsida; order Poales; family Poaceae; genus Lolium; species Lolium multiflorum. Next base: position 356,984,305 of record CM061750.1, read on the forward strand.
AAGCATATGTAGTGAATGCAGCGATCAAAACAATGTATATGACATGAGTAAACAAGTGAATCATAGTAAAGACTTTTCATGAATAGCACTTCAGACAAGCATCAATAAGTCTTGCACATAAGAGTTAACTCATAAAGCAATAATTCAAGTAAAGGTATTGAAGCAACGCAAAGAAGATTAAGTTTCAGCCGGTTGCTTTCAACTTATATAACATGTATATCTCGTGGATATTGTCAACATAGAGTAATATAATAGATGCAAATAAGCGAGTATGTAGGAATCAATGCATAGTTCACACAGCGTTTGCTTCTTGAGGTGGAAAGAGATAGGTGACTCAACATTGAAAAGTAAAAGAATGGTCCTCATAGAGGAAAAGCATCGAATGCTATATTTGTGCTAGAGCTTTGATTTTGAAAACATGAAACAATTTTGTCAGCGGTAGTAATAAAGCATATGTATCATGTAAATTATATCTTACAAGTTGCAAGCCTCATGCATAGTGTACTAATAGTGCCCGCACCTTGTCCTAATTAGCTTGGACTACCGGATCATCACAATGCATTGTTTTTACCAAGTGTCACAAAGGGGTACCTCTATGCCGCCTGTACAAAGGTCTAAGGAGAAAGCTCGCATTTTGGATTTCTCGCTTTTATTCAACTTAGACATCCATACCGGGACAACATAGACAACAGATAATGGACTCCTCTTTTATGCATAAGCATGTAACAACAATTAATAATTTTCTCATTTGAGATTGAGGATATGTGTCCAAAACTGAAACTTCCAACATGGATCATGGCTTTAGTTAGCGGCCCAATGTTCTTCTCTAACATATGCATGCTTAACCATAAGGTGGTAGATCTCTCTTACTTAAGAGACCAGACGGACATGCATAGCAACTCACCTTGAAATTCAACAATGAATAGTTGATAGCGTCCCAGTGAACATGGTTATCGCACAACAAGCAACTTAATAGAAGAAAGTGCATAATTACATATTCAATACCACAGTAGTTTTTAAGCTATGTCCCATGAGCTATATTGCAAAGGTGAATGATGGAATTTTACTAAAAGGTAGCACTCAAGCAATTTACTTTGGAATGAGGCGGAAAATACCATGTATTGGGTATTAGGTATGGTGGTTCGTGGCATAGTGGTTGGCTCAGTATTTTTGGATGCATGAGAAGTATTCCCTCTCGATACAAGGTTTAGGCTAGCCAGAAGTTTATTTGAAACAAACACAAGAATGAACACAAGTGCAGTAAAACTCACATAAAAGACATATTGTAAACATTATAAGACTCTGCAAGTCTTCCTTGTTGTTCAAACTCAATACTAGAAATTATCTAGACCTTAGAGAAACCAAATATACAAACCAAATTTAAGCATGCTCTATGTATTTCTTCATTAATGGGTGCAAAGCATATGATGCAAGAGCTTAATCATGAGCACAACAATTGCCAAGTATCCACATTACCCAAGACATTTATAGCAATTACTACATGTATCATTTTCAAATTCCAACCATATAACAATTTAACGAAGGAGAAACCGCCATGAATACTATGAGTAGAAACCAAGAACATATTTGTCCATATGCTACAGCGGACCGTGTCTCTCCCACATAGTGAATGCTAGGATCCATTTTATTCAAAACAAAACAAAAACAAAAACAAACCGACGCTCAAAGAAAAAGCACATAGATGTGATGGAATAAAAATATAGTTTCGGGGGAGGAACCTGATAATGTGTCGATGAAGAAGGATGCTAGGCATCCCAAGCAAGCAGCTTGAGTCTTCTTGATATATGCAGGGAGTGAACCACGGGCATCCCCCAAGCTTAAACTCACTCTCATGATCATGTTGCACATCATACTCTCTCTTGATCATGAAAACTTGCCACATAAACTCGGAAACAACTCTAAATTGTTAGAGGGTTAGTGCACAATATAAATTGACATATTCAGAGGTGACACAATCATTCTTAACACTTCTGGACATTGCATAATGCTACTGGATATTAGTGGATCAAAGAAATTCATCCCAACATAGCAAAAGAGGCAATCGCGAAATAAAGGCAGAATCTGTCAAAACAGAACAGTTCGTATTGACGAATTTTAAAATGGCACCAGACTTGCTCAAATGAAAATGCTCAAATTGAATGAAAGTTGCGTACATATCTGAGGATCACTCACGTAAATTGGCATAATTTTCTGAGTTACCTACAGGGGGATTTTGCCCAGATTCGTGACAGCAAAGAAATCTGGAACTGCGCAGTAATCCAAATCTAGTACTTGCTTTTCTATCAGCAGTAACTTGCACAACAAAACACAAAACTAAGATAAGGAGAAGTTGCTGGTAGTAAACAACTTCCAAGACACAAAATAAAAACAAAGTACTGTAGGTAAAAACATAGGTTGTCTCCCATAGCGCTTTTCTTTAACGCCTTTCAGCTAAGCGCAGAAAGTGCAAATCAAGTATTATCAAGAGATGAAGCATCAGCATCATAATTTGTTCTAATAATAGAATCAAAGGCAGCTTCATTCTCTTTCTAGGGAAGTGTTCCATACCTTTCTTGAGAAATTGATATTTTATATTACCTTCCTTCATATCAATAATAGCACCAACAGTTAGAAGAAAAGGTCTTCCCAATATAATGGGACAAGATGCATTGCATTCAATATCCAAGACAACATAAAATCAGCGGGAACAAGTTGTTGTTAGCAGTGAAAAATACGAACACATTATCAACTTTACAGGGTTTCTTTGTAGAATGATCAGCAAGATTAACATCAAATAACAATTTTCAATGGTGGCAAGTCAAGCATATCATAAATTTTCTTAGGCATAGCAGAAATGCAACAAGATCACATAAAGCATTACAATCAAAATTATTGACCTTCATCTTAATGATGGGCTCCCAACCATCCTCTAGCTTTTTTAGGAATAGAGGCTTCACACTCTAGTTTCTCTTCTCTAGCTTTTATGAGCGCATTTGTATATGTTTTGTGAAAGCCAAATTTATAGCACTAGCATTAGGACTTTAGCAATTTTTTGCAAGAACTTTATAACTTCAGAGATGTGGCAATCATCAAAAATTCAAACCATTATAATCTAGCAATGGGATCATCATCCCCAATATTGGAAAAAATTTCAGCGGCTTATCACCAGGCGTTTCATGATTTTAGCGATTTCGACGTTTTTGTGCTTTGCATTTAAAGTGGAAACATTGCTAACACCAATTCTTTTATTAGTATTAGTAGGAGAGTGCAGCAACATGTGTAGCATTAGCATTACAAGTGGTGGTAATAGTCCAAACTTAGCTACATTCTTCTCTTTAGCTAGTTTTTCATTTCCTTCTCTATCCCACCTGTGTGATTCAGCCATTAATCTTATATTCTCATTAATTCTAACTTGAATAGCATTTGCTGTGGTAACAATCTTATTATGATGATTCTCATTAGGCAAAACTTTCGATTTCAAAAGATCAACATCCAGTAAACAAGACTATCGACTTTTACAAGCAAGTATATCAATTTTCCCAAGCTTTCTTCACTTGATTTGTTAAGCGAGTTTGTGTACTAATAAATTTTTTAAGCATGGCTTCAAGTCCAGGGGATGAACTCCTATTATTGTTGTAGAATTCCCATAAGAATTACCATATCCGTTACCATTATTATAAGGATATGGCCTATAGTTGTTACTAGAATTGTTCCGGTAAGCATTGTTGTTGAAATTATTTTAATGAAGTTTACATCAACATGTTCTTCTTGTGCAACCAATGAAGCTAATGGAACATTATTAGGATCAATATTAGTCCTATCATTTACAAGCATAGACATAATAGCATCAATCTTATCACTCAAGGAAGAGGTTTCTTCGACAGAGTTTACCTTCTTACCTTGTGGAGCTCTTTCGGTGTGCCAGAGTAGTTGATCATCATATTATCAAGAAGCTTGGTTGCTTCGCCAAGAGTGATGGACATAAAGGTACCTCCAGCAGCTGAATCAATAGATTCCGTGAAGAAAAATTTAGTCCTTGCATAGAAGGTTTGGATGATCATCCAAGTAGTCAGTCCATGGGTTGGGCAATTTTAACAGAGGATTTCATTCTTTCCCAAGCTTGAGCAACATGTTCAGTATCAATTGTTTAAAATTCATTATGCTACTCCTCAAAGATATAATTTTAGCGGGGGGATAAATCTAACAATAAAAGCATCCTTGCATTTAGTCCATGAATCAATACTATTCTTAGGCGGAGATAGCAACCAAATACTAGCTCTCTTCCTAATGAGAAAGGAAACACTTTCAAGTTAATAATATCACCATCTACATCTTTATATTTTTTCATTTACATAGTTCAACAAAATTATTAAGATGGGCAGCGGCATCATCAGAAATTAACACCAGAAAATTGCTCTCGCATAACAAGATTGAGTAGGCAGGTTTAATTTCAAAGAATTCTGCGGTAGTAGCAGGTGGAACAATAGGTGTGCATAAGAAATCATTATTATTTGTGGTTGTGAAGTCACACAACTTATTATTTTCAGCGTTGGCCATTTTAGCAGGTATTAAATAAAGCAAACTAGATAAAATATAAATGCAAGTAAACTAAATTTTTTGTTTTTGATATAACAAACAAGATAGCAAATAAAGTAAAACAAAGCAACTAATTTTTTGTATTTTGATTTAATTGCAGCAAACAAAGTAGTAAATAAAAATAAGCAAGACAAAAACAAAGTAAAGAGATTAGAAGTGGAGACTCCCCTTACAGCGTGTCTTGATCTCCCCGTAATCGCGAGAAAAAAGATGCTTGATGGCGTGTAACTCCCACGTTCGTTGGGAACCCAAGAGGAAGGTATGATGCGCCCAGTGGCAAGTTTTCCCTCAGAAGAAACCAAGGTTTATCCCAATTGAGAGGAGCCAAGAAACACGTTGAAGGTTGATGGCGGTGGGATGTAGTGCGGCGCAACACAAGGGATTCCGGCCAACGTGGAGACCTGCACAACACAACCAAGTACTTTGCCCCAACGAGTTGCAATGAGGTTGTCAATCTCACCAGCTTGCTTTGCTGTGACAAAGGATTAACCGTATTGTGGAAGATGATTGTTTTGCGAAGAAAACGATTAGAACAAAGTATTATGATGAATTGTATTTGATGAAAGTGGACAGGGTCCACGGTTCACTAAATTATCTCTCCCATAAGACAAGCGACATGTTGGGTGAACAAAATTACGGTTGGGCAATTGACAAATAAAGAGGGCATGACCATGCACATACATATCATGATGGTATAGTGAGATTTGGTGGGCATTACGACAAAAAGTACATGAACCTTAAATCATTTGCATCTATGCCTAAAAGAAGTCCACAGCCGAGTTATCATCCGAACCCCTCGATTATTAAGTTGCAAAGCAACGGACAATTGCATTAAGTATGGTGCGTAATGTAATCAACAACTACATCATTAGATATAGCATCAATGTTTTATCCCTAGTAGCAATAGCACATCTACAATCTGTCACTGTCCCAGATTCAATCGAGCATGAACCCACTATCGAGCATAAGTACTCCCTCTTGGAGTTACAAGCATCTACTTGGCCAGAGCATCTACTAGTAACGGAAAGCATGCAAGATCATAAACAACACGTAGATATAACTTTGATAATCAATATAACAAGTATTCTCTATTCATTCGGATCCCAACAAACGCAACATATAAAATTACAGATAGATGATCTTGATCATGTTAGGCAGCTCACAAGATCCGACAATGATAGCACAATGGGAAGAAGACAACCATCTAGCTACTGCTATGGACCCATAGTCCAGGGGTGAACTACTCACACATCACTCCGGAGGCGACCATGGCGGCGTAGAGTCCTCCGGGAGATGATTCCCTCTCGGCCCCGGGGGGTGCGGAGGCGATCTCTGGATCCCAGAGATGGGATCGAGCGGCGGCGTCTCGGTAATGTTTTCCACGTATCGTGGCTCTCGGTCTTCTGGAAGCTTCGTGACGGAGGTATTTGTAAGGCGGAAGGGCAGGTCAAGAGGCGGCACGGGGGCCCACACCATAGGGCCGCAGCGGCCAAGGAGGGCCGCGCCGCCCTGGGGTTTTGGCTCCCTCGTGTGGCCCCCTCTTCCGTCTCTCTCCTTCGGTTCTGGAAAGCTTACGTGGAAAAATAGGCCCACTGAGTTCCTTTGGCTAAATAAGGGTCGCAAGTATGTTGCGTTTGACACGAATCGGCAGTACCTCAAACGGAGGCATCCGTTCAGAGAAGACCAAAAGAACTTCAAGAAAGGCAAAGTTGTGCATGAAGTAACAGAGGTGCCAAAGTTCGATGGTATAGCTGTTGATGCCGAGCTACGTGCTCTCGTGCCAGCGGCATCGGAAGCTGGCCATCAATTTGAGGGATATGGTGTAACGCACAACTGGACTCACGAGGCAGCCTTAACGAAGCTCGAGTATTACAAGGACCTCGAACTTCCCCATAACATCGATGTGATGCACACTGTAAAGAATGTCGCGGAGTCCGTCTTTCACACATGCCTGAACATTCCCGGGAAGTCAAAGGATAATGTCAAGGCTAGAGTCGATGTTGAGATCCTCTGTGATAGGGAAAAATTACACATGAAGCGTCCTATTGGCCGTCAAAAGAATTGGTTCAAGCCGCATGCCAACTTCTGCCTTGATTCCATCCAAAAGAAGGAGGCATTCAGGTGGCTCAAATACGTCGTGATGTTCCCTGATGGTTATTGCTCGAATATGAGTAAGGGAGTTAATCTTTCGACGGGAAAAGTCACCGGGCTCAAGAGTCACGACTATCATATATGGATTCAGCGGCTCATGCCGGTGATGCTTCGAGGGTATATCCCCGAGAAAGTCTGGCGAGTGCTTGCGCAGTTGAGCCATTTCTTCCGCACGCTATGTGCTAAGCAGATATGTCCCAAGGTTATTGAAAAGCTACAAGATACAGTGCCGGAGTTGCTATGCAATTTGGAGATGATATTTCCGCCAGGCTTCTTTACTCCGATGGCACATCTCATTGTGCACCTCGCCAACGAGGCACTCTTGGGTGGCCCGGTGCAGTTTCGTTGGCAGTTCTGTATTGAGAGAGAGTTTAAGTATATTCGAAAGATAACTGGAAACAAGGCCAAGATTGAAGCATGCATAGCTGAGGCAATATGCCTTCGGGAGATGGCAGATGCCGCGACAACGTACTATCCCGATGATGTTCCCACTCAGCATAACCCGGTCACTCGTTACAATGTCGACGTGCCCGAGAATGACCCCAAGCTACAACTATTCCAATTCCCCGGTGGCAAGGCTGGTAAAGGAACAAAATATAAATTGGAGAACGAAGAGAAGGATTGTATAATGCTATATGTGCTTATGAACATGAAGGAAGTGGTCCCATTCGTAAGGTAAAAATGGTGAACAAATTACTTTGCAGCTAGTAACCTCGTCTCGGTCTAATGCTTATTTTCTCCTTTCAGCGAATTCACGGATGAAATGTGGCCGTATGATCCCGAACCCTCGGAGATGGACACTCTACTGAAAGAGGGTGCTCCCGGAATTAATAAAAACTTTGTGTCATGGTTCATGGAAAAAGTAATTTCTAACCTTTCCTCTTACATTGCAACATGTGACTTGTCCCTCTTATTACACGTAACTAATGCACACAACAAATTTGAAATGTTCTTGTAGGGCCGTGAGAGAAACGTTGATATGATAGATGAGTTGAAATGTGTTTCCCAAGGTTGTAGCCGTGAGGTGACCAAGTATGAGAAGTATGATGTGAATGGGTTTCGCTTCCACACAGAGACGCACCAGAAGGGCCGGGCGAATCCCAAAACGATAAATACTGGGGTCTTCACCAAAGGAGCCAATAACTTTGATTACTACGGAAGGTTACAAAGTGTATACGAGTTGACATTCAATCGTACGAACGTGCAACTCAATATCGTCGTGTTCAAGTGTCATTGGTTCGACCCAATAGGTGGACAGAGAAGTGATAAGTCCATTGGGTTAGTTGAAGTTAAGCCTTCAACCACCTATAGCGGAGCCGATGTCTTTGTTGTGGCTCACCAAGCCAAGCAAGTTTATTATTTGCCCTACCCATGCCAGAAAGCGGAACTCAAGGGTTGGGAAGTCGTCTTCCAGGTATCGCCACATGGTAACCTACCGATTCCCTCTGAGGATGATTACAACAACATTGACCCCGTGACATACGAGGGGATTTTCTATCAAGAGGAACATGACTTCGGGGAATATATTTTAGAACCGTTTGTTCAAGAGGACCTCGGGAACGATGCAGAAACTCGTGGTGAGTCAGTGGTGGATCTAAAGGACATATCTATGCTCGAGAAGTTACTTGAGGCGAATGACAATTATGATGAGCCTCCACCCATCGACCCTTCAACTTTGTACTCACAAGATAGTGATAGTGATAGTGAGCCAGAGAAAGAGAAAGAGAAAGAGACGGAGTATGAGAGTGAGAGTGAGAGTGATGATGTTGCATTGTGTCTTTTATTCTTAGTATCTTCATTTTATTATGTCAACATGCTTCTTAATTGCATTGTGCCTTTTATTCTTAGTATCTTCATTTATTATGTCAACATGCTTCTTAATTGCATTGTGCCTTTTATTCTTAGTATCTTCATTTTATTATGTCAACATGCTTCTTAATTGCATTGTGCCTTTTATTCTTAGTATCTTCATTTTATTATGTCAACATGCTTCTTAATTGCATTGTGCCTTTTATTCTTAGTATCTTCATTTTATTATGTCAACATGCTTCTTAATTGCATGCTTAATGTTTCTTTTTTCAATGCAGGTGACTGGACAATATGAGCAGCGGCAAGGAAGACTCGGCGAGCTTGCTTAGGACGATGGCGCAGGTGAAGAGGAATATTCCTAGAGCGCCTAGACGGAGTGATCGAGCCCCACGTTTTTAAATCCGCGTGCAGCGATGGTACCGATGGAGGACGAGGACGAGGAGGACGAGGTGGAGGACGAGGACGAGGAGGACGAGGTGGAGGACGAGGTGGCGGCGGGGTACACATGGACTTTGACGAGCCACCCTCCGCTTCTGGCGACGTGGCTCCTGAGTTGTTCCTAGAGGGTCCGTCTAGTGGGGAGGTGGAGATGGAGGCAGAGTCTACACACGAGTCGGACTCTAGGGCTGAGTTGGAGGTGATGGAGGGTGGGGGTGCGCCGAAGCCCTTGAAGATTCGTGGAGAAGCTAGAGTCCCCGATGCGAGGAAGGAGCCGAAGACCCATGATGACAAGGCCCTTATCATTCCTTCGAGCGA